>JBCNJP010009149.1:0-13273 GCA_039602395.1 Deinandra increscens subsp. villosa
ATTTAAATCTTCTCCAAACAATATAGAGTGACCAATTTGACTAAAAACTTACTCAGACGAAGATGATATGAAAGCAGATAACTCTTGACGGTTCTCAAGCTACGTCAGTTTTAGTGAACACAACTATTCTCCCAGCGTACCAAACAATCTCCTAACGTACCAAACTTTTCACCGGACCACCAACGTACCAATCACTTCAGCGTACCAAGCACCGGACCAGAATAATCGGCGTACCAGACCAAGCAGTGTACCACCTTGGTACAGTGTAACTGCTAGCGTACTAAAAAATAACCGTCGCGTACCACTGTTAATGATTGTTTTTCGTACTAACACTCAGCGTACCATACACTCTATGAAGATTGCCTTGCGTACCAGAATATTCAACCGGCGTACTAAGATCTTCAACGAGCATACCAGCAGCGTACCATCATGAAATCGACTGATTTTTCAAATTTTGGACTTTTTGAACTGGAATTTGCAACAATGATGTGCGAAAACACTCTAGGAACGTTCATAAATCAGTTTTAGCACCAGAAACACTCGAAATTGAGAAAAATTGATGAAAAACCAAAGAAACCCCAACTTTCTCTAACTAGGATTTCGAAAATGATCAAATCACAGTAGTAGAGCAACCTGGATTGCTCTGATAGCACTTGTAAGTACCTGGAAGGACCTTACTACTGCATGATTGGGTCATAACGATAACAACGAGGTAAAAAAAGCTTGGCTTTATTGATTTCACTAAGAGGTTACAATTCTAGAGAGAGAAACATTCTGGATACACACAGTTAAGAAGATGACACTCTTAGAAGTAGTTAACTCTCTCTAACACGAACTATTTATACTTATCATTAAGTGCAGTGTACCAATGAACGTACCATTGGTACGTTGGCTCCGTACCAACTGGTACGGACCATGGTACGTAGACCCTAAGACTCAAACAAACATTCTCTGATCTAGATACAATACATGAGACACATTGTAGCATAGGAACACGCTCTAACATTGCGCTCTCCTGTGATTTTGAATGGTCGGAGATGCTGGAAGCAGTCGCAATTCCAATGAATCAGTCGCCATTCTCCACGATTCCGCAATTTCGATGACGATTTCGACGACAGTCTGAAGGTTTGATGCTATTTGGATGATGTTAGAAGCAATGGATGGTGTTTGGGAGTGGTTAGCGGCTGGAAAAGGTGGCTATGGTGGTGGTTAGCGGCCGAAAATGTGGTTGTGGCGGTGGAACAGCGACATAGCTCTAACGGCGTTAAAAAACTTAATGGCGGGACCATTAAAAACAAATAAGTTGAAAGATGGGACTGGTGGTTGCCAAGGATAAAAGACGGATTATTATGTGCCAATGGGGCAAACACATGATTAAATGGCGCCAATTTTCCTTAATACTATAGACAGATGACTAAATGACTAGAAATGTTAAAATTCTTTTCTTTTACTTGTGAGTAAATTACAAATCACGTCATTTATACTTAGTTAAATTATATATTGTATTTTTTCTGAAACTAAATTATATCTAATGATTTGTTTTTTCTGAAATTATCACGAATTACGTCTTTTTCTTTAATAGAAGTTAAGTTTTTCTGTTAGCTTTTTATAAATGACCATTTATTCTAACTTTTTAAAGGGCCAATCTGTAATTCTTACTATTTTTTATTTTTAAATTTTTTACTTTTTTAATATTATTAATTAATATTAGTTTCCTTATAAACTATAATTCTTTAATAAAACCAATAATAACAAGTAAATAAAACGAAGAACGAACACGAACAAATTAATTAATTCATCTTTGTTCAACAAAAAAGAAAAAATATTAGTAAACGAACAAAATTAATATTTTTGAAAAAACAATGTTTTTCTTCATTTTATTTAGAAAGCATATATTTAAATACGAACAAAATTAGTAAACGAACACGAACAAAAACATATATTTAAATAAAACTTTACTTTTTCTAAACCGTAGAAAACATAAAAGATATTTTCTAACAAACGAATATGAAGAAAATTATTTTTTTTCTTTTTGTGTACACGATTAAACGTCGACAAATTAACATGTGATTGTGACCTCGTTTTTTAGGGCATAATATGTCGCACAACCGTGAGCCACAATTTTGAGGCACACGAAATCACGTCTTCCAATTGAGATAAGTTTGTGAAATTAACCTGATAGGAACTGGTGACTATAGGATTGTATACACTATTAAGCCTGATAGGAACTCGTGTCTATTGGAAGGTATACACTATTAAACCAAAATTTTGAAATGAACTTTGTTAGATTAGTCGTGTTTTGGGTGCTAGTAGTGATTCAGTTTATAATTTCCTAGGTTAATAAAGGACTGATCCCGGGAGGGCAAACAATTGTAATAAAGAAAGCTGAACAGGGATCCATGTAAGAGGGGTTCAAGTTTAAGACTGAAATTGAGCTGCTTTCACGAGTCCATCACAAGAACCTTGTTGGCCTAGTCGGATTTATTTCAAAAAAAACAAAAAAAGGTGCTAGTTTATGAATACATGTCTTAAGGAAGATGAAGCTTGTCAGGTAAATCTAGAACTTAATAATCAAATTTAACATTTTCCAGTCTTGGTACAATTTAATTCGACTCTTTAGTTTTATCGCGTAGATCAAGTTTATAGGACACTCAATGAACAAATGGTTGCAGGTAAATCAGGAATTTATCTCCATTGGAAGAAGGGACTTTGTGTGGCTCTCGGTTATGCGACAAATTATGCCCTCAGAGACAAATCACAATCACATGTTAATTTGTCGACGTTTAATCGAGTACACAAACGAAAAAAATAATTTTGTTCGTGTTCATATGTTAGAAAATATTTTTCATGTTTACTAACGTTTAAGAAGATTATAATGTTATTTAATATATGTTTTGTTCGTGTTCTTTTGTTAATTTACTAATTTTGTTCATATTAAATATATGCTTTTAAATAAAATGAACACAAAGAATGTTTTTTCTAAATTGTAAATTTTGTTTGTTTACTAATATTTTTTGTTGGCCAAAGATGAATTAATTGATGTTTTCGTGTCCGTAACAATTTCTGAAAAATGTCATTAAGTGTAAGTTTCGGAAATGTTACAATCTGTAATTTGGCTGAATATAAAGGACTTAATTTCTAAGTTACTCTTTACTGTTGAACCATAAAGAAATGATCAAAAGTAACTAAGAAACAAAAAATACGAGTGAAACCAAGATTATAAAGAATCACCAAATAACATATTCAGATTTACATGAAATATTCCATGAAGATCATTTTAAAACCGTTAGCGTGGCCATTGTTTGATCCTTAAAACCGATGATAACTTGGTCTCCTCGGTAGTGTTCTTTGAGCAAGAAAACGTCTTACTTAACACTTTGTTTCTTGATCTCTAAATGCACCATACTATAGTGAGAATGACCGCTTCCAAAGCTTTTTGAAGTTTTAAATGTACCGGTAATTTTGATGGAATTTTCCACAATATGTAACACCTCATTGTAAGGAATTAAAGCCTCCAAGTTATGATGTTATCTCTGTTGAATACTGGTTATCTCAGAAGAAATAAAGACCCAAAATAACTAGTTATCTAGGATGACTATACTGGTCCGAGGTAACTATGTTATCCTGGATACAATTTATCTTGGAAGCACAAGTATTATGTCGATAGAAGTGTTTGTCCCAGTTAAATCGAGTTATCAAGCTAAAGAGAGTTACCTCAGACATTTGACTATCCACTTGTATTCGACAAGATCAAATCATTATCAAATACACAACTTGTTCTGTTTCCCATCATATGAAGCCGATAAATTATATCTAAAATTATTTTATATTTCTTTGTAATCATTTCATTTCATGTATCTTAGTTTTACGGTCAAAGATGATCGTAGATAAATCAAGGGCTTTCATCAATTTCTTAGGCACTATATATAAATTACTTGTAACTACTGTTTCCACACGTTTTTCTCGATTCATCAAGTATATCAATATAGTGCCGAATATTATTCATCTTTGAGTGTTCTTACTTGTTTACTATCTATTCGGTACTATCTTAACTAAATACAGAGAGTGTAATTCGACTTGTTTATGCCTAGTCAAACTCTTAAGTAAATTCTTGTTTAAGGTTATAGTGCGTCTAACCACGATCCTACAAGTGGTATTAGAGCCTTGGCTCTAGTTTGAAGATTTTTTTTCTCAAAACTGTTGTCAATACTTGTTCTTGGTGTGGCTATTACTGTTTGAATTGACAAACAGATTGCACAACAAATAAGGAGACTGAAGGCTCATTAGGTATCAGCGAATGACCACCTAATGAGTGTCCTCGAATGAGCACCAAATGCACTCATTCGGTGGATGCTCATTTTACGAATGAGGTTTAGTATAAATAGTTTTTCATTTCCTTCATTTAACAAGTTTGTTCATTCTGTGAGGAGTGTGTCATTTGGTGGACTTGTTTCTATCACTTATCTCTTTGAGAGAATAGGTCATTCTCGACCTCTCCCAGAGCTTAACAAACTCTGTTAGAGCATAAAACCTATGCTACGTTGTGTCTAGTGTATTGTATCTAGACTAGAGCGTTTGTGTGAGTCTTAGTGGCAACATACCAAGGTGGCCGTACCACTTGGTCCGCCATACCATTGGCACGGACATACCAATGGTACGCTGGGTGGTCCGCCAGTAGTATGTTGTGCACTATAAATAGTTCGTGTTAGAGAGAGTAAGCTATTCTGTCATTCTTCATCTTCTTAACTGTGTGTTCTAAGTGTGTTCCTTTCTCTAGCATTGTACCCTCTTTGTGAATCAATAAAGCAAAGCTTTATTTACGTGCTTGTTAATTATTGTGACCAAATCATGTAGTAGTAAGATCCTTCTGTGGTTTTACAAGTGGTATCAGAGCAATCCAGGTTGCTCTACTGCTTTGGTTTGGTCCAATTCGAGATTCCTAGAGAGAGAAAGTTGGGTTTTGGTCGTTTTTCATCGCTTTTTCTCAATACTGAGTGAGTCAAAGGTTAAAAATGATTTATGAGTGCTCCTAGAGTGTTCTCGCATCACATTGATTCAAGTTCCGGTCTAAATTGTCAAATTTTATCAAAATTCAGTTAAATTAGCGTGGTACGCCGCTGGTACAGACGAAGAACAATTTGGTACGTGGCTGGTACGCACAAAAATCTTCTTCGTGGTTCTGGTACGCTAGGTCTGGTCCGTAAGGCAATCTTCTTAGGTGGTACGTGACGGTTACTCACTAGTACGTTGGCAGTTACGCCGTACCAGTCTGGTCTGCTTCAAATTGTGGTACGCTGCTTATTCTGGTACGTATGTGGTCCGCTATTTTAGACTGGTCCATTGATTTGATCTGGTACATTTTGCAGCGTAAATCGCTACGAGAGCCATAAGTACTCAAATCGATCGTTTCTACGAGATCTATACTATTCGTTCAAAGTTGATCATCAAAATCAGATTTTAAGATCTTCGGTTTTGAATCGAAGTTTTTCAAAAGATGTTTGATTTTCACACATTAGCAGCTGTTCAATCTTCATTACAGAGTCTGATGAATTATGATAATGAAATTGGAACAAATCAGAAAGTTCCCAAATTGCTAAAATTGAAGGATTATCATAATTGGAAGCAACGGTTTGAAGCATATATCAATGCACTTGATATTGTTGGATACGAGTTGAACAAGAATACAAATATCCTAAGAAAAATGTAGAACCGGTCATGCGAAGTGATCTTGATGAAGATGAGAGGAAAACTTATGCACGAGAAAAGAAAACGTATGGAAATCTTACTATGACATTACCAAGAGAACTTTTGCATCAGTTTAAAACTTGCACAGCTTCTAAAACTTTTTGGGATGCATTAAAAGATAGGTGTGCAGGAAACGATCAGTATAAGAAAAGTCAAAAGAAAGTTTTGTTAAAAAAATTCGACAACTTTCAACATTGTGAAAAAGAAAGTATTTCAGACCTGGTTTCTAGATTTTCACATCTTGTTAGTGAACTTGGAGACTCAAAGTTACCAAAGATGATGATGATTTGAAAGAAAAGTTTTTGGAGGCATTGCCGAATAGCTGGGAGAATTATGTTCAATTATTGACACATGATAATGAGTATTCTAAATGGTCTTTTCACAAATTAATTGGAAAGTTGCAAGCTCGTGAGTTAGAAATGAGGGTGAAAAGATCTACACCCGCTCTCAATCAAAATTACATTCTGATTCAAGTGTTAATCCACCATTAACAGCTTTTCTAGCTGGAAAGTCTGAACGATCTGGTTATTCTTCAGGTTGCAGTTTCATGATTCCTGAAAAATCAACAACCAATTCTATCCCTGTTCATACAGCAGAAGATTTAGCAGCATTGTTTTCGGCTTTCATATCATCTGCTTCTGGGTCGATTTTTAGTCAAATTGGTAATTTTAATTTGTTTCTCGAAGATTTAAAACAGCTGGATGATGATTAGTTGCAAAAGATAGATTTGGATTGGCAGTTTTCTATGCTTGTCGAAAGAGGAAGAAGATTTATGAATAAACATGGAAAGCAGTCTATTATTCAGGGAGACAAGCTGGGATTAGATAAGTCTAAGCTGAAATGTTCCAAATGTTCCAAATTGGGACATATTGCTCGAGAATGCCATCAATCTTCATCTAAACCAAGTACTTCAGAAAATCATGAAGTTAAAGCTATGATATCTTAAAATAATGTGGGGTATGATTGGACTAAGGATTTTCCGGATGAGTCCAGTTTTCTTACAAATGAATCTGCTTTTATAGCTACTGTACAAATGAACTCAAGTGAGTCTGAGACAGAAGTGAGTGGTTATGAATCCGTGTGTGAATTTTGTTCACAAAAGTATATTCGAATTCAAAATTTGATGAAGGAAAGTGAAGGTTAAATTACTGAACTCAAAAGAAAGGATAAAGAGTAGGAAAATTATGTCAAGAAATGTCAAGAATTTGATGAAATTTGCAAAGTAAATGAGAAGCTATTCAAAGAAAAGAGTATTTTGTTGGAAGAATTAGCAGATATTCAGCAACAAATGTCAGAAGGTTGTATTCAGAATGATCACGTAAAGTCCCAACTTCAACATGAGTATGATGAGTTTATGACAAAAATTGTCAAGTTAACTCCTGCTAATGAAAAGTTGGTCAAGGAGGTTGAAGAATATAAGTCTCAAGCTAAAGATGTGTGTGAATATTTTGAGAATCTATTTCAAAAATCCACAGCAAGAGTAGAAGCACTTAAAGCATCTAACGATGAACTTCAAAAAGCTTTAGATGTGGTTACTGCTGAACGAACTCAATATCAGATTGTTCAGTCTGGATTGCAAGATAAGATTACTACTCTAAAGAAGGACAAGATTTTGTTAACCAAAAATGTTGAGATCTATAAGGAAAGATTGGATAAAATTACAAAAGAAGTGCATGTTGCTCATGATGGTATGAGAAGAGAAAAATCATTAGTTAACAGCACATCTGAGAAATTGGTTTAATCAGAAAAGGTTGTTGCTAAAGCTCAAAAGATCATAGGAGATTTGAATATTGAAATTTTGGATCTTAATCGTCAATTACATAACTTGAAGAATTCACATTCTTTTGTGAGTTATTTGTGTCAGGATGATAATTTCAAGAAGGTGTTTGGAGGCGATGACTTTAATCAAATACCGCATCCGGTGATTCAAACGGAAGCTACTGTTGATTTAAATCCTTCAAATACAAAGCAAGATTATTCTGAATTGGCTGCTGAAAATTCTAACTTAAAGACATCAAAGACCGCAAAGAAAGTGTTAGAAAAGGAAGAATGTTTGGTTGGCAAAAAATCCACTATCGTTTGTTTCTACTGGCGAGAAAATTGGGAAAGATGAAAAGCAGTTGAATGAAGAAGCTATTACTCAAAGATGGTAGAATCTAACAAGCTAAAGGATATTAAAGCTTCATTTAATCAGGCTGCTAAGGCTGGTCCCTCAGGTTCTCAAGTTGATCTGACAAAACTGCCAGGATACAAAGGTTCAGGTTTGGGTAGCCAGGGCAAACACTCTGAGAAGAAACTGAATAGGCCTGTGACAAAAAATATTCTAGGATCGAAAATTAGTTAGTCTTTAACTAAACAAGAACCCGTTACTTGTAAATATAACCCTGCGGAATTAAAGTTATACTTCACTTTACTTGAGCTGATTTTACTTCTCTTGTATTAGGTAGTGTTTGATTTGCATAAGTATAGTAACAACAAAGTAAGAAATACTCGGCACTATTTGCATTAACTCAAAGCTACACTATTATAAGGTGATCAAGAACCGTGTGTAAAACTATGAGCTAACTATGCTATATATAGTGCTGATGAGATCAATGATAACCATTGATCTCAAACGATCTAATCTAATCC
Source organism: Deinandra increscens subsp. villosa (assembly GCA_039602395.1). NCBI lineage: Eukaryota > Viridiplantae > Streptophyta > Magnoliopsida > Asterales > Asteraceae > Deinandra > Deinandra increscens. The sequence goes on from JBCNJP010009149.1 coordinate 8,377, forward strand.
GTTTAATATAAAGTCAAATATAGACTACCAAAAGCATAAACTTCGACAATTGGAATATATTGCGTGTGATCACCATCATACTACTTTAGGAGAGCGGATTTGATAGATTTAGAAGCAACCGAGAAGCTTTTGCAGGATTGGACTATTGAAAAGACATCTCAGGAAAAGTCCGGTTGAACTCATTATCTGGTGGATAAACGAGTTCACCCGGAATATTCACTAGCTGACAAAATTGCTTCTTCCGCTTGAACTGCCAGTTCCGCTTGAAGTTGAGATTTCCGCTTCAACTTCAACTTTAGCCGGAACTCATCAAAAGTGGCTTTTCAACCGAAAATCTTCAAAGCGATATATTCCTTACAATCTTCCCCTAAGCTGATGCTGTCAAATTATTCTTCAACTCCAAAATTTATCTTTAAAACTGACTTGTACCCAAAAATTTCTTCTCCTTGACCTACTTGTCCAAGGATTTGATGTTGGCATCCAGATCTTGAGAGAGCACTTTAGAATTAGTTTTGGTCACCTTCACATATTTGAATGATTCCCAATCTCTTTTACTCCATTCATCTTGAACAGAGATGGATTCATTAACTGTAAAGGTGCCATCAGCTCTCTGAACATAGAACAACTTTTCTTCTTCTTCCCAAATGATGAATTTCACTTCACTAACTAGTTCTTCTTCTTCATTGTCAGTATCACCCTGAGATCTGAAAAGCATTCCACATTCATTCACTGTAGTCTCAATACATAATCTCACCAGGTGCTCAGCCTTTGTAGGACTCAGAATATCTCTTAACTTCACATAAATATCAGTCATTTGTGGTGCAGAGAGCATTCTGGTGGCTTTGCGAGCATTCACTGCTAAGGTTGTGCCATTTGCCAAGTTGAAAGTGAAGTCAAAGGTAGCTTCATCTGCTGTCCATCCCACAATATTGTTCTTTCTGGGAGGAGCTTTTCTTCTTTGCTTCTGATCTTTCTTTTTCTTTGCATGCATCATCATTCTCTTTCTCTTCTTTTTCTCCTCATCAGAATCATCTTCTGCTTCTTGCACAACGGGTGCTTTGCCCTTTGATGAGGGAGAAGAGGGACCAGGTTGAACTTTAATAGGTTTAGCAGATGGTGTAGGAGACTAGGAGTAGTGGGTTCTCTGATGGTGAGTGGAGGCAAGGGTGTTTGAGTTGGTGGTCTATTGGTTTCGGGTGTAGGGCTGGAAGGAGGAGTAGGTGGGAAGATATCTGAGAAGTCAATGGTGGGAGCAGGCTTCTTTTTGAAAGGGATAATTAGAGTGAAGTTGTCTGTTCTATATTTTGGGTTGGAAAGTTTGGTGGCTACCTTCTTGGATCTTCTGAAGATTGTTGATAAAAAGAGATCACACGAAGCAATATCAAGTATTCAAGATCGAACTCATTGTCAAGATCAAGGAAGAGTTTGATTGAAGATACAAGATACAAGTTTTGAGAAAAGGAATGATACTGCACATGCCGAGGGGAAGTTTGTTGATACATGGTTCCTGATCGTCATGTGAAGTATCGAATACAAGACGGAATGTTCAAGTTTAGGCATGGCCGAACCTTGGCCGAACTCCAGGTTCGGAGCCGCCGAGGCTTGGCCGAACCTGAGGTTCGGCCAGTCGTGGTTTCAGCCTATAAATATGTTTGTCTTGTATAGATTCAGGGGCTTCCGTGTCATATACTTTCTAAGTGTACTCTGTGGTTCTTTGTGGTTAATACAAAGTCTGTTTGTATTTACTCTTTGTGTTTCACATCGTCTAAGTAGAAGATCCTCACGCTCAAGCAATTTCAAAAACAACTCACACCCAAACTTTCTCTCACTAGGATTTCGAAAATGACCAAATCACATCAGTAGAGCAACCTGGATTGCTCTGATACCACTTGTAAGTACCTGGTAGGATCTTACTACTACATGATTCGGTAAATCGATGAAAAAGAACATAAATAAAGACTTGACTTTATTGATTCACAAAGAGTTACAGTTCTAGAGAGAGAAACACTCTCAAAACACACAGTTAAGAAGATAGCAAAATGACAGAACTAACTAAGCTCTCTCTAACACGAATTATTTATACTCACCACTTAGTCCAGCGTACCAACCAACGTACCATTGGTACGTTGGCTCCGTACCAACTGGTACGGACCTTGGTACGTAGACCCAAAGACTCACACAAACTGTTCTGATCTAGATACAATACACAAGACACAAGGTAGCATAGGAATATGCTCTAACAGCCTCCCATAACCACTATATTCCCACCAAATGGGAGCCTAACGCCTATAATGTCTTGCAAAGTTCGATTAACCGCCTCTATCGCATGTCACTTTGTCATCGATGCTTCATCCCAAATGATTATTTTGCATGACATAATTACTTCAGCGGCTCCACTTTGTTTGTTGATGTTGCACATCGAGTTATTTTCATGTTTAATAGGAATCTTGAATCTGGAGTGCGTTGTTCTCCCTCCCAGAAAGATATTAGCAGCGGCACCTGATGACACTATTGCCAGAGCAATTAAACCACGTGAACGGACTTCAGCAAGCAAAGCTTTCACTACGTCAAAAAGTGGCTTTGGCCACGGTTTTTTTTTTTAACGCATAGCCACTGTTTTGTAAAAAACATGGCCAAAGGTAAGAAATACTAGTTTTAGCCACACATATTTTGTACCCGTGGCCAAATATATAGCCTTAGGACCCTTTTAGCCACGTATTTTTTTGTTTATGTGACAACAATAATCAGGTGCAGTGGCTTTAGTCACTGTTTTACAAAAACATGTGGCCCTTATTTGTCACGCTTAATAAAGAGTAGGGAAATGCACCAAACGGCCATGGAATTTTTATGATTTTTAATCCGTGTGACCAAAAAGGAATGTATGGCCACATTTAAATAATGTTGTGTGACGGAAGAGTAGATTTTATTACTTAGTAAATTAAAAAAAAACTATTAATTATATATTATGCGTGGCTAAATGTGAGCAATGGCCACGCTTTTTACTTAGTTATGTGGCTAAAAACTAGTACATATGGTCACTGTTATTAGGTTGTGTGACTAAATAGTAGGTTGTGAGTGACAAAAATCTATTACATATGGCCACATATATTAATCGTGACTAAATAGTAGCCAATTTTAATTAGTTAATTATATGTGGCGACGGCAGATATACATCATTACTAGAGGTCAAATCTTTATCTACCACCTCGAGTTTCGGATATAAATCATATCATTAATTAATTAAATGTCGATCATCACCATATACGCCGTTAGCTCTCTTAGCTCTCTGTTTTTTGGTTTATCATGCCACTCTCTGAAAATGTGGCATTTGTGTCCTCTGAATGTGGAAGATAGCCCCGAATCCGGTGAGTAATCATCTAAATGACTGAAATTCAAATGCTTTAATGTGGAATTCGCGTCTCTGATTTGGTTATTTTTCTTGAATAGGGGAAGAAGATTTTAGTCTGTTTACTTTGGTGATTTATCACCTAGGGTATTTTGTGAGCCTCAATGGTCGGATATAATACATCGATGGGAGGGTTCGCTACTTCGACGAGGTAGACATTAACTCCTTCTCGTTCGATGACCTAGGTCAAATTGTGTCTGACCTAGGTTATGACTTAAACGATTTCAGCCCCTACCTGAGGATCCCAGGGTTGTCTCTGGATTTTGGACTGGTTCCATTCAACGATGATCCGAGGGATGTTAGGCCTTGGCCCTGCACGTTATGGACAAAGAGGTCATATCCATCTACCTCGATGGAGATGTGGAGGTGCCTTCCTCCTCCTCCTCCCCCTCTGAAGGTAGCTACCCATGGAGAACAGGCCGATATGACGATTCAGACAATTTCTCTAGTGGGAGCATGTTTTAAGTTTATGTTGTTTTTTTATTATATATGTTTGTAATTAATTAACTGATATCACATCTTTTGGATTATATATATAATTAATTGTTTATGTGTTATGTATCCGATGTGTCTTTTGACTCTTCTACTTGAAGAATTCTAGTTCATTCGGTTGTCTTCTACATTATATATTAGGTTGTGTGACTAAATATTAGTGTATTATAAGGAATTGTATTCAACCACAATGATTTTAATTCACTAGATAATGGGTTAAAATACATGGGAATATCCTACAGGCTACGAACAGAAATAACAACTTTGGTTATTTATAGTATATATAGTTCATCCTGAAGAACTCTAGTTTATCCAGTTCATCCTGAAGAACTCTAGTTCATCCTGTTCTATTACTAAATAATTAGTCTTGATCCTGAAGAACTCTAGTTCATCCGGTTCTATTCTTCTTCTTCTCTAATGAATAACTAAAATTGATCCTGTTTAATTATAAATCATCTCAGTCCGCCAAGGCAGTGAAACAGTTGTCTAAAAATGTCATCCGGTTCTGTTTATCTGCTCTCATTCCAGATGAACTCTTCTTTTTGAGGAATTCTAGTTCATATGGTTTTGTTCTTGTTAGTTCATACGGTTTTGTTCCAGAATTATATATATACTGTAACGACGCGTTACACAACACGAAATCCCGAATCGACTCGTTTTCGTCAGAACTACCCGTTTCGGTCTGACATCCGCAATAAAAAACATGTTTATTGCGGATCTGCTATATAAAGTAACAATTTATTTCTGATTATGGTTTCTTTAAAAACTCATTTTCATCCATAATCGATTGGGGTTCATCAAATGTCAATATGATGGCTCGTGATACCACTGTTAGTGCTTTTAGGGTTTCAAAAAACTACGCAGTGGATTAAAAATTTAAAGCACTCACACCAGGATCAACATATTGATTAGATGAAGAACAGAAAATCAAAACTACAAGGATTACCTTAGGTGAATGCTTGAGTGTTGATGATGAAACCAAGTTCTAATCGAAGAACT
>JBCNJP010009152.1:0-32233 GCA_039602395.1 Deinandra increscens subsp. villosa
GCTTTTTTGGACCTACACCTCTACTCATAAACACTCACAAATAAACCTCAAATTTTAGGGTTTGTACTCACATATTTATGTAGACTCTACCGTGAATGCTCTTATAGATCATTCAAGTTAGGAAAATTTACACTTTTCATTGTTAATATTTTGGTGTAACTTTTATACATGTAATTTAAAAAATGTGAAAACTATCAATGAATTAGTTGTTTATAACTGTTTTATGTATCCAATGTTATTCTCGCGACAACATATAAGTAATAAATCTAGTTACTTGTAATCATCTTACAATTTATAATTCAATTTTAATGGTGCAAAATACTTTCAAATTACTTCCATTATATTATTAATAATGGCAATAATAGTCATGATAATTATGAATTATCTAAGAAAACACAAGATATAGAACACAAACTCGGTATTGGAATAACTCTTAAGCTTTTATTGAATACTAGAAAATAGCAGAAAAAAAAAAAACAAAACTAGTACACAATATGATGTCTAAACCCTACTTAGTGAAGCCATATTGTAACCCATAGAATAACTTTTCTAAGACAATAAAAATTCATATTAAAGAGAAGTTCTTAAAAACCCTAACCGACTTGTTAGAAGGTTTCCTAGCCGACTTAGACAACTTGAATTGCGGCCCAAGCCTTCGAAATTATCTTACAATAGCTCCTACTCTTTGAAGCTTGTCATAGAGGTCCTCAACACCCATGAGCTTCCTCATCTCTTGAAACTTTACTCGAGCAGTCAAGCTAACGGTTTTGTTAAGATATCTGATTTCTGGACTTCACCACTCACTTGCTTCACTTTGACCTGCTCGTTTACCAAACACTCTCATATAAAATGGTAATGAGTGTGTATGTGTTTACACCTCCCATGAAAAACTAGGTTTTTTATAAGAGCCATTGCGAATATATTATCAACTCTAAGAGGCACTGCTTGTTTCTTCCAACGCATCATCTCGTTGAGCAATCCTCTTAGGCAAACTGCTTAACAGGCAGCCGACGTAGCAGCCATGAACTCAGCTTCGCATGAGCATAGTGCTATCGTGCTTGCTTTTGAGTGGATCACGTAATGAGTGAGACATTGAAGTAAAAGATTTCTCCACTTGTACTCTTTCCATCATCTTTGTCTAATGAGTGGCTGTTATCACTATACCCGATCAATTTTCTATTCCCACATTTCTTGTACTGAACTCTCCATATTGATTGAGGCTTTTAGATACCTCAAAATATGCTATATAAGTTGCATGTGAGACTACTTCGGTTCTTGCATATATTGACTTATCAACACTTACGACAGATTGGGTAGGAAGTGCAAGAGGTAACGTAGACATCAAATAACCTTTCGATATTCTGCAAAGAGTAAATTACAGATTTCGTCCCTGTGGTTTGCCGATATTTCATCTATCGTCCTAAGTTTTCAAAAATTACGGATTTCGTCCCCAACGTTTGCCAAAACGTTGCGGATTTCGTCCTTACAGCTAATGTCCGTTAAAAAAATATGTTAAATTTTTTAAAATAACAGTTTTACCCTTCTTTTAAATAAAAAAAGATAAAATACTCTTCCCCCTCCCTTCTTCTTCCTCATCTTCTATCACCACCTACCACCACCACCATATGCCACCACCACCATGGCCACAACCACCACACCACCATGGCCACGAAGTGAAACAAGATCTTGTATGTGTCCGATGGAGCAATTTTCCAGATCTTGTATGTGTCCGACGGAGCAATTTTCCCGACGAACGGAACAATAGAGCTCTCGAAGTGAAACGAGATCTCCATATAGAAATCTTGCATACGGCGGAGGACGGCGAGAAATCGAGGCAGACGGCGGCGCCACTTCGATCACGCAGAGACGTGATGGTACTGCACTAAAATCGCGACAATGTCGGTACATCGGCGGCACACCGCCTCCTGCAACGCGTTCCATCCGTAGGCGTTCGAGTACGGCGGAGATTTGATCGGACTGTCACGGCGTTCGAGTACGATGGCAATTTGATCGGACTGTCACGGCGTTCGAGTACGACGACGATTTGATCGGACTGTCACGACGTTCGAGTACGGCGGCGAGTACGACGGCGATCTGATTGGAATTCGTAAAGCCACTCTTGGTTTAACGAGACTGACTCGGAACGGCATCATGAACGGGGCTGTGAGAGTAATCTTTAGGATTGAGGCTTTTTAGGAGGTGGGTAATTTTCTAGAAGGGGGGTGGCTGGAGATGAAGAAGAAGGTGTAATTATTGAATAAAGAAAAGGCTATATTAGTCTTTTAACATTAACTTAACAGAGCTTTTTAACAGCCATCCATACCAGGGACTATATCCGTAAGGTTTTGGCAAACGTTGGGGACGAAATCCGTAATTTTTGAAAACTTAGGACGATAGGTGAAATTTCGGCAAACCACATGGACGAAATCCATAATTTACTCTTCCGCAAATTATAGGCAAAACTATAAGTGTGCACATAAATTATGTTGCTTTGTTTCAAATCTAACCCTTGTCTTCTTCAAAGTTAATATCACAGCTAATTACTATTTTTCCCATTAAGTGGATCGAACATTGTTGTCTTTAGTTCCTGGGTTTGAGTCACACAAGAACACAAACTCAATATTGGAATAACTCTCCAACTTTTATTGTATACTAGAAAATATAGTTAAAAAAACTAGTACACAATTTGATGCAAAAACCTACTTGGTGAAACCGTATTTAGGGTGGGAGTATGGTTGGTGTTGAAGCCTTAGGCTTTCAAAACATTAACCAATAGAATTGTGGCAAATAGGAAAGTGAAAGTTGAAGGCTTAGGCTTCTTTTTTGGTGGGTATGGTGGAAAGGCTTCAAGAATTTCAATTCACACACAAAACTCATGGTTTGGAGCGGCTAGTACAAGTCGTAAAACCTCAAAATTGAAACCGAAGGAGGGGAGCTGCTGGAAGGGGGTGTGGAAGCTTGGTGGAAGCCGCAAAACCCTTGGAAGCCGGGGGGGGGGGGGGGGGGTTGGAGCTGCAACCCTAACACCCCCTAAGCATAAAACAACTTTCCGCTATACAAATTCGTATCAAAGGCAAATTCTTAAAAACCCTAACCGACTTGTTAGAAGGTTTACTAACTGACTTGGACAACCTGGCTTAGTGGCTATTATAGGCAAAACTATAAGTGTGTACAATGTTCTTTTTGAGCGCTTAATTTTCTATAAACGAATTTTATTTTAGTTCACTAAAGTTAAAAAACGGTGGGTAGAGTAGATAAAGAGTTACTACCGTAATTAAGACATGATGCATCACACTGCAGCTAACCGTACAGTAACTATTCAAATGTATACCTATTCAGTGTTCACTAGTTTTCAAAGGGACATGATGAAAATAAAGGGGCAAGTTAAGTTTAAATCATTAAAAGTGATTTATTTATTTAAAGAAATCTAAGAATTACTATCAAATAAATTATAAAATGTACACTTTAAAGTAGAACTTCATTACGTTTTTATAAAGCAAATCTCAATGAACTTTTCAAATTTTGTTTCTCATAGCGTAGCAAACACTAAGTTGATCATCTTTTTCATAAATATCACAATTACTATGTATACAAATAGATATAGCAACAATATTTAACTTTTGCCAATGATCTCCACCCAAGTGGTTAAGATTAGGTATCCAAAAACATTAATAAGAAGGTCTTTGGTACAAGTCTTACCTATGACAAAAAAAAAGAGGTTTTAGGTTTGAAGGTTTTCTCAACTATGATGGGTTTCCTTCTAAGAGGGAATGAGGAGAAAATCACTCATATAGCCATTGACTATCGTCACATCACCCTAATAGCCTTTGAATTTCTCTTTTACCAAACTAGCCCGACCATTTATGGAGATTTCACACTAAAAATGGAAATTTCGCGCCGGGAAGACACTCCATTTATAGGATTTCACGCTAAAAATGGAAATTTCGCGTTGAGAAAAAAAAAATCTTCTTCACGCCAGACACATATTCCAATTATGGGTATTTCGTACCGGGTTAAATAAAATAAAATAAAATAAAATGACATTGAACAAAGTTTTTTTTTTAAATTTTCTTAAGTTTTAATTTTAAAAGTTCTTATATATTGTTTTAAAGTTTTAAATTTTATATTATTTATAAAACTTAAATTTTTTGATAGTTTTAGATTTTTATATTCTTTTTTTATCTTAATGGCTTGGACTTTTTTAAAATTTTATTATTTAAAAAAAAAACGTTCTATTTTTTTCAATGTTTTAAGTTTTGAATTTTTTATATATAATTGTTTTAAATTTTTAGATTGTTGTTTTAACGTTTTAAATATTATATTATCGTTAAAACTTAAAATTTTTAATTGTTTTAATATTTATATTCTTTTTTTTAACTTAATAGCTTGAACACTCTTAAAAAATTAAATTAATTTTAAAAAAAACATTTAATTTTTTTATTATTATAAGTTTTGATTTTTATATATAATTATTTTAAATTGTTAGATTGTAGTTTCGCGCCAGTTTAAAAAAAAATAAAAAAAATAAAATGAAAATAAATAAAGTCTTTTTTAATGTTTTAAATTAATTTTTAGTTTTAGTTTTATATTAATTAGTCTTTTTTCACTTAAATTTATAAGTGTAACACCCCAAAATTCACAGATACGTTATATGTATAGTAAATACGTGTTTATATTATAAATACGTAAGCTTAATTGATACATGATAAGACTATGCATTAGATAAGTTGCATGTGCTAGAATTACGTGTTTTATAGCTAACGTGATGAAATATGCATGAACGGATGTCTTAAAGGTTAACGAAAGTAAAGTATGAGATGAATATGTGTTTATATGGATAACATAATGATACATGTGTGAATTGATGGATATATACGTATAGATACGTGTCTTAATAGTTAACGGAAAAGTAAAAGGACTAAAAGTGTAATTATTGTAAAGTTATAAATGTATATGGATATTATACGTATATAAGTATCCCGAGGCTTAAAAAAAGTAAAGATATGTCCTAACATGATTCATGACATAAAATAATAAGTATTGTAAAGTTTGAGGGGCTAAAACGTAATTTAGCAATTAATAAAGAAAATATATATATATATGTGTATATATATGTTATTGTACGAATCCCGAGCCTTAGAAACCTTATAAATTATTAGAAATATGTCCCTTAATGTTTTAGTACATAAAATGATAAAAGGTTAGAAGTTTAGGGGCTAGAAATGGATTAAACCAAAGTAGAAGGGCCAAATATGCCAAAAACCAAAAGCTGGCCGGACCACCATGGCTCGCGTATCGCGAGCCACATCCACAGGCCCTGCGCGATACGCGAGGGAACCCCAGGTCAGCAGAAAAGTTCCAGGCTCGTTTTTAAGCCACGACACACACTTGGAGCTCAAGTTTAACCCCCATACGTGTCGATTTTTGAAGATTAGTCACCATAACACCTGTAAGGGCCTTAGGACGCTTCAAATGGTATAAATAGGGGCCTCAATTCGTCCAAAAAACTCGCCAATTCACTGATTCTAAACCCAAAAACCCTCATTTCGAACCAGCAACTTCGTCGGAGAAATTAGAGCAAACGGTGAGGCTTCCGGAGCTGAATTTCTGCAGTCACCCATTATTTGGTATGCTTAACAATAACCTCTTTCAGTTTTGGCTAATTCGATCTCTAAGTATGCTTTCTAAAAATGATGTAAAATTAGGGTTCTTGAGCTTGTTTTGCTAAAATCGGGTGATCGGGTGGGAATTAGGGTCTGAATTTTTGTAGGTAATCCTAATTTAATGTATTTTAAGAAAGTCCTAAGTTTATTTCACAATTGGAAAAGGTTTGGTGAAGGTTTTGTTAACGGGTCAAAATTAGGGTTTTCGTAACGTTGTTCTGCCCAAATCGAGTAAAGGTTTTGAATTAAGCTTTGATATTTTGAAGGATATTATAAAATGTTATAATGGATAATACCCTAAGTTGGTTTGAATTAAAAATGAGTTTTGATAAAGAAACGAGAAATTTATGAAATTAGGGTTTTGAAATATGGATATTTAATATAAAATAATCCAAAGAGTACAAGGGCTTGAATTTTGGTATGCTAAAATGTTTTCATATAATATAAGAATATATGAAATTAAAATGGCTATATAATCAAGTATTTAAAATACCGAGTTAATCGGATATTAGAGGTTCGCGCGGACCGGAAGGGTAGACACGTACCTGTACACTGGGGTTTCTGGCAATAGCGGGGGTGTCGCCTTCCCATCTGGGCAATGGCATCCCAACACTGGGTGATCCCGGAGTGAGTGTCTACTTATAGGAATGCGCGTCTTCATATTATCAATTAAAAGAGATATTATGCCTATAAGGGCATTTTGGTCATTTTGGCCTTAATAGAAGTAAACCTTAATAATTAGATATTATTAAGATAATGTAATAGATAAATAAACATAGGATATGTTTATAATGTTAAACCTTGCGTTAATGCCATACGATACGCGAATTAGGTTAACCGAAGGATTCTGTCGGAGATTCTGTCGGAGTTTAACGAGTAAAGAGATAAGGTGAGTTCTGCGAGCCCACTTTTAAATGTTTTAAACGCTTTAATGTTTTCGGGCTGATATACATACAATGTTCAACTATTGAGATAAATGCTTTTATCTTAATTGATAAATTGATGAACTGTTTAAAGTAATACGTGTTATGATATGAAGGTGCTTATGAATCATTATACGTGTTAGTATTGTATATGAAATGATGATAATAGAATAATGCATATGAAATGATTATTAGAGTTATGTGCTATATTTTCTTTGAAACTAGGTATCCAAATGATAAGGGTTTGTTAATAAACGTACAAGTGAGAATGTATGATTATATGAGAACAGGTGATGCATTTTCTATATTATTATGTGGTGGATACGCCGCTGGTACATCCTGTATACAAGCATGGTAGTATAGTTACCCGGTATATCGAAAGTGTGGAGGATACGCCGCTGGTACATCCTGTATACATACACCTAGGTAAATTGGGGGATGTTCAGTTGTTGCAGTATATGAGTACATTATCATGTTTATTAGCACACGTGAGTCACCTGGATATCTAACTAGGGGCGGGTAGTAGTACTGTGGTGGTTAAGGAGATGTTCGATAGAATGGAACGTCTAAAGAGTTAAGGTTACGTGAACAGAGGTCGATACTGAGGTTGGGGGCTTCCAGACGAAGTCACCTGAGCGGTATTCGAAACTGGAAGAACGGAATGTAGGACAGTTGTCGTTGCTGAGGTTGGGGGCTTCCAGATGAAGTCACCTGAGCAGTATTTGAGACCGGGAAGGTATAGATGAAATGGAGCGGTTATCGGTACTGAGGTTGGGGGCTTCCGATAAAGTCACCTGAGCAGTATTCGAGACCAGAAGGTATAGAGGTGTATGGAATTCAGGTCGTAAGAGTTGAAGGTTATTGAAGTAGATGTTTTCTAGAGAAACGTGTATGATTATGATGTTATGTTATGTATGACTTGTTATGTGTTATACTTGATAAATGTTGTAAAGGGATTTTGCAGGTTAAAAGGTTTTAACCTCACAATCGAGGTAACGTTTTTAAAATGTAGAACTCACCAGCGTAAGCTGACCTTTTCCCAAAACCATATGTATGTCAGGTTTAGATGAGACGTCTGGGAGCAAGGGCGGAGCCCTCGTGATAAGAGAATGATCGGGCAAGCTATAGAGGAAGCTGATGAACATGCTGGCTAGTTGTAGATAAATAAAGACGGATATAGTTAGTCGCTATATAAATAGATTGTAAATTATCTCAGTTACTTTACGTACTTGGCTTTATAATAAATAAAAATTTTAAATTTTCCGCTGCTTATCTCTATTGTACCACGTGTTCATGAGTAAATCCGATTAGTGACCCCTCCTGGTGCCAAGTCTGGGAGTGGGCGTCACAAGTTGGTATCAGAGCCTTGGTTTAAGAGATTTAGGTACAAGCGCGGTATCTAAACTTAAACTAGGACTCTAGGTAGAGTAAGTTGAGATAAGAAATATAGATGCCAGCCAGGATAGCTTGTGCCCGTAAAGACGAATATGCATAAGGAACATAATAGGTGGGACTTGCGGTATGCGTATATGGAAAATACACAATTGTAATTAGCTACTGCAATTTGGCATTTTCCATATAAATAGACCATAAGTACTAACCGTTGTGTGGCCAAGTGCAAGGAGAAGAAGAACGTTCAAAAAGATAATCTAGGAATCGGTTTGATTTACGGATGAAGATAGACAGGCAAGATGCGGATATTAGGGAAATGTGTGCTAGAAGTAACTGGGTTTTGAACGCATCATAAATATATAATTGTATCGGATCCTGCACTTATATACTTATCATGAATTCAAAATTTAGAGACTCTACGTCACACAAAATACTGAAATGTCATCCATCTTAATTTAGGATCTGGAAATGGCTGCGAGAGGCGATCGTGCGAGTGCGGAACCAGAGAATAACGCCGGAGCTAATGCATTCACTAACGAGTAGAGAGCGGCTATGGCAACAGAGATGACGCGCTTGATGCAAACAACATTGCCTGGTTTATTAGTTCAACTTCAAGGAGCTGCGAGAGCTGGTGCTAGTGGAGCCCGTGGAGCCAGTGGAGCTGCAGGAGGAAATATCGGAACTGCCCAACCTAGAGTAGGATGTTCGTTTAAATCATTTAGCGGTTGCAGACCTCCTTTGTTTGACGGCAATCAAGATGCGTTAGCTACGTTCCAGTGGATTCATGAGATGGAAGCAGTCATAGATATTAGTGAGTGTAGTGAGAACCAAGCCGTGAAGTATGCTGCCCACTCGTTTGTCTCAGAAGCACTGCACTGGTGGGGGATGATCAAACAGACTGAAGAAGACGGAGTCATTGCTGCAATAAAGTGGAACAATCTGAAGAGGTTAGTTTTAGAAGATTTCTGCCCTAAAGGTGAGCTGGAGCAACTGGAGAGGAGTTTTCCGACGTTAGAAGCTGGGAACATGACGCACCGGGAATACACTTCAAAGTTCAACGCGATGGCGAGACTGCTACCTACCTTAGTCACTCCCGAAGCTGAAAGGGTGAAACGTTACGTGCAGGGATTTCCGAGTAGAGTTAGGGTGTTGATCAAGGCGACTGAACCAAAGACATTCAAGGCGACAGTGAATTTAAGTTCCAATCTCTACAGCGAGATGTTCGGTGCAAATGGTAGACCGGAAGGAACTAAAAGGAAGGAATTAGAGTCAGAAGCAATTTCAAAGAAGGACAACGGGAATCACCACAAGAAAGCAAAGGATAAAGACGACAAGCCGAGGTGCCACAAATGCAAGAAGAATCATTTTGGAGAGTGCAGGTCGGGAACATCTACGTGTTATACATGCGGAAATGAAGGTCACTTCTCGGGCAATTGCCCAGAACGTAAGAAGTGTTACGAATGCGGGGAAGCGGGACACCTTAGGATGAACTGTCCTAAGTTGGTGTTGAACCCTACCCCACTTCGATCCGTCCCGGGGAATACTACGGGTCCAAGAACGGCTCCTGCGAGGGCATATGGTATGTTGGAGATGATAGAAGGAGATCCTCAGACCTCGTCAGGTAATTCGAGTAGTTAGAAATCATAGTTGATCATTATTCGTTTGCTTTAATACGTTATGTGTGCCATTACTTGCTGCAGTATGCTTAGATATTAGAACCATTAGAACTTATGTTCTAGGAAGTTAAGTTCTTTAACGGACAACAAGCCGAAAATGTGAAAGCATTATCAAGGATCCCGTAAACAAGCTACCGTAGACAGCTTAGGGTTACGTTTTCCTTAGGGTAGATGCAGAAACGCGAAAGTAAATGTTGCCGAGTTATGAAATGAGTTATGAATGGTTATGTTATGCAAAGCTGAGAATGAATGTTTAAAATGGGAATGGAACAGGTTTCGAGGACGAAACCCTGTTTAAGGGGGGTAGAGTTGTAACACCCCAAAATTCACAGATACATTATATGTATAGTAAATACGTGTTTATATTATAAATACGTAAGCTTAATTGATACATGATAAGACTATGCATTAGATAAGTTGCATGTGCTAGAATTACGTGTTTTATAGCTAACGTGATGAAATATGCATGAACGGACGTCTTAAAGGTTAACGAAAGTAAAGTATGAGATGAATATGTGTTTATATGGATAACATAATGATACATGTGTGAATTGATGGATATATACGTATAGATACGTGTCTTAATAGTTAACGGAAAAGTAAAAGGACTAAAAGTGTAATTATTGTAAAGTTATAAATGTATATGGATATTATACGTATATAAGTATCCCGAGGCTTAAAAATAAGTA
Source organism: Deinandra increscens subsp. villosa (assembly GCA_039602395.1). Lineage (NCBI taxonomy): Eukaryota > Viridiplantae > Streptophyta > Magnoliopsida > Asterales > Asteraceae > Deinandra > Deinandra increscens. Next base: position 10,344 of record JBCNJP010009152.1, read on the forward strand.
AAGATATGTCCTAACATGATTCATTACATAAAATAATAAGTATTGTAAAGTTTGAGGGGCTAAAACGTAATTTAGCAATTAATAAAGAAAATATATATATATGTATATATATGTTATCGTACGAATCCCGAGCCTTAGAAACCTTATAAATTATTAGAAATATGTCCCTTAATGTTTTAGTACATAAAATGATAAAAGGTTAGAAGTTTAGGGGCTAGAAATGGATTAAACCAAAGTAGAAGGGCCAAATATGCCAAAAACCAAAAGCTGGCCGGACCACCATGGCTCGCGTATCGCGAGCCACATCCACAGGCCCTGCGCGATACGCGAGGGAACCCCTAGTCAACAGAAAAGTTCCAGGCTCGTTTTTGACCCACGACACACACTTGGAGCTCAAGTTTAACCCCCATACGTGTCGTTTTTTGAAGATTAGTCACCATAACACCTGTAAGGGCCTTAGGACGCTTCAAATGGTATAAATAGAGGCCTTAATTCGTCCAAAAAACTCGCCAATTCACTGATTCTTAACCCAAAAACCCTCATTTCGAACCAGCAACTTCGTCAGAGAAATTAGAGCAAACGGTGAGGCTTCCGGAGCTGAATTTCTGCAGTCACCCATTATTTGGTATACTTAACAATAACCTCTTTCAGTTTTGGCTAATTCGATCTCTAAGTATGCTTTCTAAAAATGATGTAAAATTAGGGTTCTTGAGCTTGTTTTGCTAAAATCGGGTGATCGGGTGGGAATTAGGGTCTGAATTTTTGTAGGTAATCCTAATATAATGTATTTTAAGAAATCCCTAAGTTTATTTCACAATTGGAAAAGGTTTGGTGAAGGTTTTGTTAACGGGTCAAAATTAGGGTTTTCGTAACGTTGTTCTGCCCAAATCGAGTAAAGGTTTTGAATTAAGCTTTGCTATTTTGAAGGATATTATAAAATGTTATAATGGATAATACCCTAAGTTGGTTTGAATTAAAAATGAGTTTTGATAAAGAAACGAGAAATTTATGAAATTAGGGTTTTGAAATATGGATATTTAATATAAAATAATCCAAAGGGTACAAGGGCTTGAATTTTGGTATGCTAACATGTTTTCATATAATATAAGAATATATGAAAGTAAAATGGCTATATAATCAAGTATTTAAAATACCGAGTTAATTGGATATTAGAGGTTCGCGCGGACCGGAAGGGTAGACACCTGTACACTGGGGTTTCTGGCAATAGCGGGGGTGTCGCCTTCCCATCTGGGCAATGGCATCCCAACACTGGGCGATCCCGGAGTGAGTGTCTACTTATAGGAATGCGCGTCTTCATATTATCAATTAAAAGAGATATTATGCCTATAAGGGCATTTTGGTCATTTTGGCCTTAATAGAAGTAAACCTTAATAATTAGATATTATTAAGATAATGTAATAGATAAATAAACATAGGATATGTTTATAATGTTAAACCTTGCGTTAATGCCATACGATACGCGAATTAGGTTAACCGAAGGATTCTGTCGGAGATTCTGTCGGAGTTTAACGAGTAAAGAGATAAGGTGGGTTCTGCGAGCCCACTTTTAAATGTTTTAAACGCTTTAATGTTTTCGGGCTGATATACATACAATGTTCAACTATTGAGTTAAATGCTTTTATCTTAATTGATAAATTGATGAACTGTTTAAAGTAATACGTGTTAGGATATGAAGGTGCTTATGAATCATTATACGTGTTAGTATTGTATATGAAATGATGATAATAGAATAATGCATATGAAATGATTATTAGAGTTATGTGCTATATTTGTTTTGAAACTAGGTATCCAAATGATAAGGGTTTGTTAATAAACGTACAAGTGAGAATGTATGATTATATGAGAACAGGTGATGCATTTTCTATATTATTATGTGGTGGATACGCCGCTGGTACATCCTGTATACAAGCATGGTAGTATAGTTACCCGGTATATCGAAAGTGTGGAGGATACGCCGCTGGTACATCCTGTATACATACACCTAGGTAAATTGGGGGATGTTCAGTTGTTGCAGTATATGAGTACATTATCATGTTTATTAGCACACGTGAGTCACCTGGATATCTAACTAGGGGCGGGTAGTAGTACTGTGGTGGTTAAGGAGATGTTCGATAGAATGGAACGTCTAAGGAGTTAAGGTTACGTGAACAGAGGTCGATACTGAGGTTGGGGGCTTCCAGACGAAGTCACCTGAGCGGTATTCGAAACTGGAAGAACGGAATGTAGGACAGTTGTCGTTGCTGAGGTTGGGGGCTTCCAGATGAAGTCACCTGAGCAGTATTCGAGACCGGGAAGGTATAGATGAAATGGAGCGGTTGTCGGTACTGAGGTTGGGGGCTTTCGATAAAGTCACCTGAGCAGTATTCGAGACCAGAAGGTATAGAGGTGTATGGAATTCAGGTCGTAAGAGTTGAAGGTTATTGAAGTAGATGTTTTCTAGAGAAACGTGTATGATTATGATGTTATGTTATGTATGACTTGTTATGTGTTATACTTGATAAATGTTGTAAAGGGATTTTGCAGGTTAAAAGGTTTTAACCTCACAATCGAGGTAACGTTTTTAAAATGTAGAACTCACCAGCGTAAGCTGACCTTTTCCCAAAACCATATGTATGTCAGGTTTAGATGAGACGTCTGGGAGCAAGGGCGGAGCCCTCGTGATAAGAGAATGATTGGGCAAGCTATAGAGGAAGCTGATGAACATGCTGGCTAGTTGTAGATAAATAAAGACGAATATAGTTAGTCGCTATATAAATAGATTGTAAATTATCTCAGTTACTTTACGTACTTGGCTTTATAATAAATAAAAGTTTTAAATTTTCCGCTGCTTATCTCTATTGTACCACGTGTTCATGAGTAAATCCGATTAGTGACCCCTCCTGGTGCCAAGTCTGGGAGTGGGCGTCACAATAAGTTATCACTTTTTATTATAACCTTTAAAAATAATTTATAAGTTATCACGTTGAACTTGTTTTTTTTAAAGTGTATACAATTTCTTTTATGATATTTTTTGAACTTTTATCTTTTAAATTATAAATTCTTAGTTTAACGTTTTAATTTAATTTTAAAGTTTTCACGTTTATTTTTTTTGGTTATTTTTGACCTTAAATGTTTATTTTTTTTAATTATTTTTAGTCAACATTTTCACTATAGATATCATCTTCTCTCACCATCTTTCTCCATACAATATTCATCTATAAATTCGAGTGTTACGAGAGTTGAAATTTTTGTAAAAAAAAAGCTTAACTTTTTTTTAACGTAATATATTCGGACGTTACACAATGTTCTCTTCAAGTAAACGTGTAAAGACATGGAGCGATGGATCGTTTGCTAATCTAGTGATATCCAGATTAAGACGAAATCAAAAGTAACTACAAATAATATTTGTATTGATTCAAGCTTGAGAGCACACACACAGAATACACACATAGAATTGTAGAGATATGACTAAGAGTTCTAGCATTCTAAACAGGTCAACCTATTTATAGGTGACATTAAACCGGCCTACATACCATCTATCCAACGTACCATTGGTACGCTGGTCAACATACCATTATGGTACGGACCATGGTACGCTGCCCTAGACTCACACATATGCTCACATATAGATACAATACACGAGACACACAATACACGAGACACACTGTAGCATAGGAATATGCTCTGACAAACTCCCCCTTAACGTGTAGTGTATCTATTCTAACTAAATCTCTAGTCTTCAATCTTCAACATTGCAGCATCCGATCTTCAACTTGAAATCTTGTCAGAAATAGAGCTTGCATGGCTGGATGAAGACTTAAACAATCTTTGAACTTCAAGATCCACTTGTAAAAGACTAAAATATACATCAAACTCCCCATTTCACCATGCTTAAGTCTTGACACACAGAACCTGCAACTTTAAAAGAACAAAAGTGCGGTTTTCTATTTGATTTATCAAAAATTAATTTTAATCTTGGCGCAAAACTTCTCTTTTGAGAATCTAAGATATTGATTTTGAAATGTTGGTTTTGTATCAAGTGTCGATCGATCGAAAACAAAAAATAAATAAAATCTTTTTGGCTTTTAAAAACTTTAGATCAAAACACACCTAAAATCTTTTTGATTTTTCTGAAATGAAAACATAAATGCAATACGTAATTACACTATATTTTTTATTTGAGAAAGATCACTATCTGGGATCATATTGGTCACAACGTGCTGAACTACACTTCAGTTTCAATTATTGTAGCACATAAGTCATGTCGGTTGTAGATATAATATGTCCAACTTTAAACTCTGGCAGAATCATACTCATAACATCTGGATATGTTAAGGTATTGATTAATTTGCTATGACTAGTGTACCCCACAATATCAGACATATTTTGATATGTTTCACATACTTTTCATGTAATTATACTTGTGAATTTCACAAAATATTCTGATTTCATGATACCGTCAACTGTGCTCCATGCAAAAAGAAATAAGAACGTTAAATCGTCTATCTTAAGGTTGATCTTTCGATACACAGATAAGGCATCGGATTTTACAAAATAAGAAAAAAAACAAGTTGAAATTGTATAATTCAACAACAATCAGGTCGGTCTTGTGAACACACAGAGAAAGTCCGATAAATTATATGAAACACCAAAGAAAATAAAACAGAACCTTAAATGAACAACTATCAGCTCAATCTTGTGAATACGCAGAGATAATCCGATCAGTTAAGAAAATAAAGAAAATCAAACAAGTTTAAATTTTGCAAAATGAACACATGTATACATAGTGACTTATCATTTTTATTTTTCACATATCTTTTTCTTGATATCTTGAAATACGCATCAAGATGTTGTCCACTAGGTCAAGCATCAGATTTAATGTATATCACATTTGAATACTTTCTGATTTGCCGAGCCTACCTAGCACATCGAAACAATGATCTTATGGCTTTTTCATTTATTCTATTTGCGAGTCAGAAACGTTAGCCAATGTAACATCATTTCCCAATGATCAATTTCTCAATTTTGATCTTTTTCATGTTTTTGTATTTTTTCCATTGCATTTTTCTCCCCCTAAAATGAAAAACTCTATTAGACTATTTTTAGCTTTTGTCAATGTTCTCCCCCTAAACATATGTACAACTATCAATTGAATAAATACTGAAATGAAAGAAAATTGATCGACCAAACACTGACACGTTTCAGTTTTAGTTTTGAAAAACACTTTTTCTTTAAAAAAATCTCTTTTGAAAGACTTCTTGAAAATGATAATGCGTTGAAATAATAAATAATGCAGACTCTTCACTATCAGCAACACACGCATGATAGGTCTTCTTGAAGAAACCTGCAGACACCAGATAAACATTAGCAGTTTTGGGATCGGCCCGAGTTAACAGCCTCGGGTTGCTCGGTGTGTCTTCAACATGGTCTTTGATAATCTTGGAAACAACTCGGGGTTTCCAGATCATGGGAGATTGAAAACTTTTCAATGAATCCACAAAATTATCAACTTGCTTCTTTGACAAAGACGGCTTACTTGTTGATTTGAACATCGACGGTTGTGGTTCATAAAAAATATGACCATTTAAATCCATATATTTAGCAATTTTGTTCACATAGGAGTGAGTGCTCGCATTCGTAGGACACTGAGCATCAAGATGTCCTGGTTTACGACATGCATAACACTTCCTATGAAAGATATTATGGGAACTGCTACCTAAATTTGTTTGTTATTAGAAAAATTCTTTGGTTTTCTACATTCTTGCTTAAGAAACACATCATGAAAACCAAAAGAATTTTCAGAACCAAATGAATAAAGAAACCATCAGATGAATCATACCTTGAAGGTGAACTTCGTGGAGAATAACACGAACCATAAGAAGAACCTCCAAAATAATAATGATAATTCTTTGATTTGAACACATTCTTTTTCTTCAGTTTTTGTTGTTGCTTTTGATGTGAATCAGATTCGGCAACCTTCTTCTTCTGTTGTGCTTGTTGAACTAATTCCTCCTTAACTTCATAACCCAAGCCCTTGTGTTCGTAACCCGGAATCTTAGATGACCCGGATTGAGAACCAGAAACACACTTTTCATGAGTTGTTTTAGTAAATTTAGCTTCAATGGCCTCAGCTTGTTTTCAACAATCAATGATTTATCTGCTTCTGCTTTAGATGAAGTACTAGCAGAATTTTCAACCTTAACAAAGATCTTTTCATCTTCCAAGAATGATGATTCAGAAGCAAACTTTGTAGCTTGTCTAGCTTCAACTTTCTTCTTACCAGACTTTAATTTCTTCTTCTTTTCTTAAACAGGAGTTGCAAACTTTGAGTAATCATACATGTCATCCTTTGAATTGACCGGAGCAGATGAGAAATTAGATATGTCAACCGGTTCAGGAACTTTATGTAAATCTGCTTCTTTCACACTTTCCTCACTCTTCTCCTGTCGGTATATGTAATTCAGAAATGTAGGAGATAAGTTGCAATTCTTCACCTGTTTTTGTAAATCAAGAATCTCAACTTTCAACTCTGAAATCTTCACCTGAGCATCCAACAATTCTTTCTGAGTAGCAATGAATTGATCTGAAAGATCGTTGTATTAAGATTTATGTCTTCTTTTCAAGTCACACACTTCCAATAACTCCTCAGTAACCTTCTCCCATTTCTTCTTAAAATAAGCAACATTTTTTGTTAAAATTTCATGATTTTCTCGAAAAAGAACATTGTTATCTTGAATTTTTGAAAGGTCTTCGTGAAGACTTATTACTTTCTCAGCGGCTTCAACAGCAATTTGATTAGCTTTCTCGTATTTTTGTTGAACAGGATAACTTTTCTCAAACAAAGCTTCAAAGTCTTCAGCAGATTATTTAGCTTCAGATTTAGCTTTCTCACATTCTTCCAACAATTCTTTCTTCTCTTTCATTAACACCTCATTGAGTTTTTCTAACTCAGCATACTGTTGTTGTGAACACTCCAAATCAGCTTTCACAACTTTAAGTTCTTCAGTTATTAAACTGTTACCCCTTATCAAAGATTCGATTTTTCCGTTTACAATAACACAATGTCAACACTTAACACACTCTGCCTTTTGCTCTTTTGTAACTGCTTCAGTAACAGCTTCTACTAGAGGTGCAAAAACCGGTTTGAAAACCAAACCGATTCGGTTCTCAAACTGGTTTTGACCAAAATCGGTATTGGTCAAAACCGGTTTGGGGCCAAACCGGTTTGGTTACCAAACCGGTTTTGAGCACGAGTTCGAGAAACCGGTGAAACCGGTTCCGGTTAGAAACCGAACCGGTTTGGGATCTCAAACCGGTTTGAACCGGTTTTGTATATTTTTTTTTAATTTTTTTTAAACTTTATAAAAACTAAAAAACCATACTTTTTATTGGAAAAAAACATAAAACATTACAAAAGAGAAGAAGTTCACACCTAAACGATTACAAAAGTACCTAATTTTGAAAGAAACTACAAAATATTTTAACTAGATTAAAAATTATTGTTGGGGTAGTCGAGTTCAATCCATTGCCAATGACACCGAGCCTTTTGCATACCATTTTTTAACTCAACCAAGTCGAAATGCGGCCCGAACAAATGCGGAGCTCTCTTTGTTGGAACAATCCTCACAATCGAGAACTCGTCGTTGCCGGCGTTGCTTTGAGCACTTGAAGAGGCCATTTTTTGAGTGAATGAGGGATAATCTTTGTTGGAATTTAAGAGATTGGGAAGTGGGGTAATGTTTATAACACATAAACGGCTATAAAACGTTGCTTAAAAGTGATGTGAAGAAACCGGTTTCAAACCGGTTTGGGCCAAACCGGTTTGAAAACCGGTTTCTTCACAAAAACCCCTAACCGATTAAAACCGGTTCGGTTTGACCGGTTTGGGAACCGGGTTGGTCAAAACCGGTTTGAGAACCGGTTTGAGAGCCCAAACCGGTTTGGGATTTGCACCTCTAGCTTCTACTACTGTTTCACATGAACTTGTGTCAGAATCAGAACCAGTCATTTCTTTGTCACTATGTATAATTTTGGCAATAAAAGCAGATTCATCAGGATACATTGTATAAAACTGCTTTAGTTCAGAATCATAAAGTGTAGCGGTGAAAGTTGTGTAAATAGAATCCTTGGTAGCATCATTAGATCATTGTGCTTTCTTCTCAGAAGGAGAACTCTCTGAAGTTTGAATTGCAGTTAATGCAACATGATTAGTATGAGCAACTCGTGATTCATCTGGAAATAATGCATCCCAATCATAACCTGTTACATCATCATTGGATTCTTGTGCTCTCTTCTCAGAAGCAGGAGTTACTGAACTCTGTATAGCAATTAATGCAATTTGATTACCACTACTACCCTGCCCCCAATCATATTCGTTACCAACTTGAGAAACCAAGGCTGTTGGAGTAGAAGTATGAGCTTCCTTTTGGTTATTACATTCTCGAGCAAAATGTCCAAATTTCGAACACTTGAAACATGTAGGTACAAGATTTGTGCGTCGTGTGAAGTATCAAGTCAAGACAAAGACCAAGATCAAGACAAAGTTAGCTACCAGCCGAACCTGGTCCGAACCTGAGGTTCGGATCAGACGAACTTTAGGTTTGCCTGAAGTTCGGCCAGTCGCTATAAATAGGTGCTTTGTCTTTATAATTGGAGACATGGTGTGGGAGAACAAGTGTTACGTGTGTGTTAGTAAATGTGTTTTATGTGTCTCAGTTCTGAGTGTTTACTCGTTGTAATTGATCATTTTAATTAATAAAACAATCGGTTAATTACTTGTATCGCATCCGAATTAGCTACATTGAGTAGACGATCCGATGCTCACGCAATTTCAAGTGGTATCAGAGCTATCTGGTTCATTTTACTGATCTGTGGTTGTTTTTTCGGAGTTGTTGAAACAAAGTGTGTGGTTTTTGAGTATTTTTATGAGTGTTTGATCATTTCGATCGTGTTTTTTTTTTTTTTTTTTTTTTTTTTGTGAAAACTAGATTTCTAAATCATTTCTCATCACTATTTCTGATCAACTGTTACTCATCTCGTCAAATTCTGTCCAAATTCGAAATTTTGAGTCGAGTATGTTTCTGTTGGGATCTACAGTTGTCCGAACCTAAGGTTCGTCCGAGTAATCGCTACAAACTTCGAGTTCGTCTAACGTTTGGTCTCATTTTTTGTTCGGCTGTCATTCAGAAGGCTTTCGGAAAGGGTCCGTCCAAGGTTCGGTCAAGGTTTGGATATTAACTGTTTCGGTTGGAGTTTCGTCCAAGGTTCGGAAAGGTTCAGTTTCGATAAGGGTTTGGAGAGAGTTCGACAGAAGTTTGGTTAAGGTTCGGATCATATAGTGAGGTTCGGATAGAGTTCGGACAATCAGAATTCAAATTTTAAAGATGTCGGAATTTCAAGCTTTTGCCGTTATGCAAAATGCAATGCAAACAATGTGGAATTTTGACAACGAAATTTGAAATAAGACAGAAAGTTCCCAAGTTGTTGAAATTGGAAGATTATCAAAATTGGAAGCAACGATTTTCTGCTTACATAAGCACGAATGATATCGATTTGTGGATTCCGATTAAGAAGCTTTATCAACACCCAACAGATCAAGGAGATTTTAAAGAAGTTCATACCTTTGACATTGTTGAAAGAAAATCATATTAGCTCGAACAAAAAACGTTTGGTTATCTTACAATGGCATTGCCCACTGAGTTGTTACATAAATTTAGTACGTTTAAGAAATCAAAACAATTGTGGGATGCTTTATCGGCAAGGTGTGAGGGAAATGATGGTACATTTGCTTACGTATCTGACGCATGGATAGAATAGATGAAAGGGCCATAAGATCATTGTTTGATATGTTTGGTAGGCTCGGCAAATCAGAAATTATTCAGATGTGATATACACTAAATACTAATGCTTGACCATGTGGATAACATCTTGATGCGTATTTCATGACAAAAAGGAAAATAATTGTGAGAAATAAAATGAGAAGTCATAGTGTATACATGTGTTCTTTTTGCAAAGATTTAAACTTGTTTGATTTTCTTTATTTTGTCAAACGATCGAACTTTCTCTGCGTGCTCACAAGGCCGACCTGATTGTTGTTCGTTTGACGTTCTGCTTTATTTTCTTTGGTGTTTCGTATAACTCATCGGACTTTCTCTGTGTGTACGGGAGTACCGACCTGATTGTTGTTGGGTTATACAATTTCAACTTGTTTTATTTTTCTTATTTTGTTAAAACCGAGGCCTTATCTGCGTATCGAAAGATCGAACTTAAGGTAGACGATTTAACGTTCTTATTTCTTTTTGCATGGAACACAATTAACAATATCAGGAAATTTTATGCTTTGTGATAATCACAAGTGTAATCGCACAAGAAAAATGAAAAAGAAAAAGAAAATGTCTGATTATGTCTGATAGTGTGGGATACACTGGTCAAAGCAAATCTAATCAATACCTTAACATATCCAGATGTTATGAGTATGATTCTGCCTGAGTTTAAGATGGACAAATTATACCAGCAATCAGCATGACGTATGTGCTTCAATTAGTTGAAATTGAAGTGTAGTTCAGTGCGTCATGTTCAATATGATCCCGTATAGTAGTTTTTCTCATACAAAAAATAGTGTTTGATTCTGTATTGCAGTTTTCATTTCATTTCAAGAAAAATACAAAAAGATTTTTGGGGTGTTTTAGCATAAATTTAGAAAATCAAAAAGATTTTAGGTTTGTTTTGATATAAACTTTCTAAAAGCCAAAAAAATTTGTTTCTGTTTTATTTTCGGTCTGATCAACACGTGATGCAAATTCAATTTTCAAAATCATATCTTGGAGTCTCGAAGAGACGTTTTGCGCCAAGATTATTTAAATTTTGAGCAGGTTGCAAAAGTGAAAGATATCACAACTTCAAGTCTTCTAAAGTTGCTGATAGAGATCATAGATACACCAGACATTGTCAAGGATTTAAGATCAAGTTGAGGAAGTGTTTGTTCGAAGATTCATTTCTTTAGATGAACGGATTCTGCACTTGATGGGGAGCTTGATTGAAGATACAATTTTGATGATGTTGAAGAGATACTGCACACGACGAGGGGGAGTTTGTAGATACAAGATCTGTGCGTCGTGTGAAGTATCAAGTCAAGACAAAGACCAAGATCAAGACAAAGTTAGCTGCCAGCCGAACCTAGTCCGAACCTGAGGTTCGGATCAGACGAACTTCAGGTTCGCCTGAAGTTCGACCAATCGCTATAAATAGGTTTTGTGTCTTTGTAATTGGAGACAGGGTGTGGGAGAACAAGTTTAAAGTGTGTGTTAGTCAAGGTGTTTTCTGTGTCTCAGTTCTGAGTGTTTACTGGTTGTACTTGATCATTTTGATTAATAAAACAATCGGTTAATTACTTGTTTCGCATCCGAATTAGCTAGATTGAATAGACGATCCGATGCTCACGCAATTTCAAAACACTTAACCTTTGATTTATCCAAGCCAAGTTTTCCATTTGGATTAATTTCCTTTTTACCAGTTTTCGAAAGAATCTTCTAGTTCTTTCAGATAACATAGCTATCTGCCATCTCATATCTAATTCATTTAGATGATCCTCATTTAACTGTTTCAAATCATCTTTGAACAACTCAGCATTCCCAATGTTCCCAATTATGAAACCATAAGATGATGCTATCAAAGCAGATATTAATGCAGCATGTTCATCAACTGTCTTAGCAGAAAACGTAGTCTGAGGTGATTGATTTGGAATTGTGAAATTACAACCTGGAGAATAACCACAATTCTCAGACTTTCCAATAAGAAATACAGTAGTAGCTACTTCACTGAAAATGTTTGACTTCTTAGCATTGATGGTTGAATCATTTTTACCATGATATGCTGCTGGATTCTGTACTTGTGTAGGCATGGATCGGTTCAAATTCAATTCCATATCTCTTGCTAGTATCTTTTCAATCAAACTGTTGAATGACAACCCTGAAATTTTTTTATCATTAGTAATCATCATTACATAATTTTCCCATATTTCAGGTAATGCCTCTAGTAACTTTTCTTTTAACTCAGCTTCTTCCTTTTTGATGCTTACTAAGGTCATTTCACTCAGCAAATGTGAAAACCTAGTAACGAGCTTTGAAATATCTTCATTTGGATAATGTTTGAAATTGTCAAACTCTTTCTTCAGAACCTTTTGCTTACTTTTCTTAAACTGATCATTACCCTCACATCGGTTTTGTATTGCATCCCATAATTCTTCCGATGTAGTATAAGCAGAAAACTGATGTAATAGATATTTGGGTAATGCCATGGTTAATGTTCCGTAAGCTTTTTGTTCAGCTTGATAAGTTTTCTTTTGTTCAGTAGTCAGACTTCTTTGCACAATTGGCCTTCCAGTAGTACCAGTTAGATATTCATATTGATCAGTATAAGCCAACCAAAGATCAACATCATTTGTACCAACATATGCTTCAAATCGTTTTACCCAACTATGATAATCTTCTAATTTGAGCAACTTTGGAACTTTCTGACTTGTTCCTATTTCATTATCATAACTAACAAGGGCTTGCATCGTGGTTTGATCGTGGAAAATGCTTGAAAATCATTCATTTTGAAATTGCGATATCGGTAGCAAAAACTTCAAACTAAAAAACGGACGTCTTAAAAACGAAATTTGGGTATCGAAACGGAGGGGTACTGTCCGTTAGTCGAGTAAAAGTGTAGAGCTCGTCGAGATGGTCATTTTGGCTGGTATTGGGTTCCGTAACTCAAAACAGAACTCAGGTTACGTCAGTTTTAGTGAACGTCACTATTCTGCCAGCGTACCAATAAACCTCCCGACGTACCAGACTGTTGACCAACGTAATCGTTTGACCGGACCAAAGACTCAACGTACCATAATTCTCAGTGTGCCAAACCGATAGCGTACCAGTGAACAGTAGTGGACCAACTTGGTACGGCGTAACTACTCCAGACCAACGTTAAAGATTGTCTTGCATACCAAGCAGCGTACCAACAACGTACCAATCGGTTCATCCACCGTACCACGACATTCAATCGGCGTACCAACACGGAATTTTCCGAATTTTCACGAACTTGAAGGTTTTGGACTGTAATTTGCAGCACTAAATAACGAAAACACACTAGGAACGTTTAGCAATCAAATTTGACCTCAGAAACACTCGAAATTGAGAAAATTTGATGAAAAATGATCAAAAACCCATTTTGTCTCTCTAGAACTCTCAAAAATCACAGAATCGATTAGCAAATGGAACCAGAAAGCTCTGATACCACTTGTAAAGACATGGAGCGATGGATCGTTTGCTAATCTAGTGATATCGAGATTGAGACGCAATCAAAAGTAAATACAAATGAGATTTGTATTGATTAAAGTTTGAGAGCATACACACAGAATACACACACAAAGTTGTAGAGATATGACTAAGAGTTCTAGCATTCTAAATAGGTCAACCTATTTATAGGTGACATTAAACCAGCATGCGTACCATCTATCCAACGTACCATTGGTACGTTGGTCAACATAACATTATGGTACGGACCATGGTACGGACCATGGTACGCTACCCTAGACTCACACATATGCACACACATAGATACAATACATGAGACACATTGTAGCATAGGAATATGGTCTAACAAAACATCATATTTTAATTTTGTGATGATGAAATTAGATTCTTTAGAAATATAATTATAATAGTTGTAAAATTTGTGTTTATAACCTGAAAACGTATTTTTGAAAATAAAAAACCTTACCATAAATTATAAGTTTAATACTCTTACAAGTTTTACGACTATTTTACTAACTCATAATTTTCATAAAATTTCATAATCACTTTATATATTTACCTATATAACAATTTTAAACATAGATGAATAGTGAATAGTAAACTGTAAAATGTACACCCCCAACAGCCTAATGTATAAGTTGTATATGCATATTTAAATTTACCTACTATAAAGCATTATGTACTGCTTTCTATTGCATGTTTTATGGTTTCTTTAACTGAATCTTTCATACAATTAAAAAAGGGCATTTGTGTCTTTTCTACGTTGAAGAGGAGCAGGTGGTCTAATGTTATACACGCTAAGAGGAACAGGATCTCACCGAATCCTCCATACCTGTCATCTCTCATCTCTGGCTTCCTTGATCTCTTTCTCTCTACATTCTCAAATTTCATATCCTTCTCTCTATGGATCCTCTACACACACAGATATTGAGACGGAATGGGTCGGATCTTGAGGAGGAAGAGGAGAGATCGAACTTACATCAAGCTCCCCGAAACTCTAGCCGCGCCCAGTTTCGCCGGAAATGAAGGTGTTCCTTTCCGGTGGAACTGAAATCCCTCGCACCGAGGTTCTTAAGGTGATTTTGGCTCACTTTGTCCGATTGTTGATTTTTTTTCTTGGATTTGTAACGTAGTTGCTTTCTTTGCTTTCAATCGCTCTCTCACTTACCGAGATTCGGACCTGGATCCGGCGGGTGAGTAAACTGAAGTTATTCAAATCAATTTCGGGGGTTTGACAGTTAGGGCGTTTGGATGCTGTCAGGTAATTCAATATCTTCTATTCTTATCATTGATTTCTGCCCTTTGGTTACTAATTTCTTTGTCAAACAAATTGTTTCTTTTTAGGGTAGTAGCAACCATTACCCTTTTCGTCCACCAAAACCATAGGATATTGTTACGATCTACTATGCGAGTGGAACCACCGGGACACCAAATGTTTTTATTTTTATTAACTAAAGTGGAATATAATTCTTATGGTAAATTGGATTTTTTTGTTCAGTTTTGTATGGTGGAAAGTGTAGTATGACTTTCCCTTTGAGAACTTTGAGTATCTTCAAATCGCTGTCATTTGAGGACATATTTTGTTCATTTCTTCTCTCTAATCTCTTTATTTTACTAGCAATGATCGGAGAATAACTTGATCATGGAGATGAGATATGTGGGACAGTCTTTATGTGAGATAAAGGCAGTAGAAAATAGCTCTCTGGACCAAGAATGCGCAGGTACTATATTTCATAAGATGTTCTCTCATATAGCCATATAGGTTCACTATTATTTTAGGGGTTGATTATCTTAAATATGTATATTGTTTTAATCTTTCTGAATAGAATTGCAATATAATATGATGAATTAATTGCATTAAAATATGGGGAATTTGCTGTTTCAGTTGTGAATTTTGCGTTGTTTCAAACTTCATTTTTTCCATTATTGCACTAAATTCATTCTCAATACTTTTTGGATGTTTCTTATATGCAGGGTGTATCGGTTAGGTTGATTGGTGCTCTAGATCATGTATCTCTTCGTCCTCTTGATCATTTTACCAATTTTTGTAATTAGTTGTTTGATTTATGTCCTACTTTGATTTTTATACATTCTGTTTTCAATTTTCATATTTAAGATATTTATTTTGGTGATTTAGGGCTTGGAACTTTCAATCTTTCATATCCTTTAATCACTTGATAACAACTATTTTCAATTTCAAGATTCGTAGCAGTTTTTGGTAAGTCTTATAGTTTAAACCACGAAACATGCATCTGTGATGCCAAACATAGATGTGTAAATGGATGCTAAGGTGGTGTTTCTGGAAATTCTTGCAAGTTTAATCCTTTAATCCATTGCGCTTGTCTTTCTTTGGTTGCTATATGTTGGTTTTCATTTTAATACATAGTTTTATGTTTAATATTAGTTTAAATGTTGGTTACTTGCTATATCAGTGGACAAAAGATTGATGTTGGTAGGAAAGGTTTGTATTTCGTTGATGTTTTTCTTAGTAGTTGTACCGTTATTTGTTGTCATAACTGTAGAACTTGGTTGTCTTATAGTATGATGTATTTAGCTCCTAATTTTTGTTGATTTACCTATTTTTGATTGAGTTTTCCTGCTATATTTTTTGCAGGTTGGTCTTATGTAACTTGCTACTGTGTTTTGTGCTTTGGTAGCCGTCTTTGCAACAATCACTCACATCCAGTCTCGCGTTAAATTGGTGTACTTCTTTAGGCTGACCCCAAAAATCGTATAAAAATAATTTCCCATCCGACTAAGGTATTCTTTCTTAGAAAGTATTATTTTTTAGGAAGATATATGAGTTTCACTCACTTTGAAGTTGAACATTAGAACTGAACTTGGACAGTACATGGTCAAAGATATGGTATGCAGTACGTAGGCTATACCTGTAACCCATATATTATGATGCATAAACTAAGATCTCAACAATTGTCATTTGGATTCTTTTAGAATAGGTTTGCAATTAATTGGTGTATATGTAGTTTCGAATAAAAACCGTCGCGCGCAACGCGCGCTTCTAGCCCAACTAGTTCTCTACAAATAAATACCTATGTTTATAATATTTATAATAAAGGAAGAAGATCATTAGAAAACCTACTAAATATTGGAAAAACCTGGAAAACCTGGGTATTTTAGGAAACCACCTATATAATATATTTTATACGTCAAAATTTGATTTGAATTTCCTTATTTATCTTTCATTTCACATCTCTTTAACGTATAATAGCAAAAAACCTTATAATTGTTTGTTACAACTATGTAACTATAGTGTTAATGGTTACCCCAGTGTAACAACAATGATTATGTTACACCTGGTGTAACATTTTTAAATAAGGTGCATTTTAGTGCATTATAGTGCATATTCTTGTTCAGAAGTAATGTTACACCGGTGTAACTTGGTTTCCAGGTTTTCCAAAAAAAAAGAGGTTTTCCATTGAACCTCACCCTTACAATAAAAGCCTATAAGTTTTAAATGTTTCGTTACGAAACTTATATGTTTAAACAATCGGTTACGTGTCTTAAATGTTTTTTTTCAAAAAGAACTCGGGTTTTAATAAAACTTAGGTCAAAATGTTAATAAAAAAATTACAAACGACTGTGTAATTAGATTTTTTTTCTAAGATTACTAAATATAAGGGTGGGGTGGGGGGGGGGGGATGTCTCGGCATACCCCTCGGCAACCCTCCGGCATCAAATCGGCGACTATACCCCCCCCCTCTCGGCATCCCTCTTTCGGCGTCCCATACCCCCCTTTTCGGCCACTAGTTGCCGAGAAACAACCAACCCTTTTGACCGTTGAACGGTCATATATCGGACCGTTACCCCCCCTTTCTTTTTTTTTTAATCAAATTCAAATACTATATAAAGCACACCATTTCTCATAAATTTTATACCTCTTCTCCTTCAATTCAATCACAAAAAAAACCTCTATATTTTTCTCCCAAACATGGTTCCTCCTCGCCCAAAATATATACTCCCACCCGAACTTATGACTTCATCTAGTAGTTCGAGTGGGTCGGACGAGGATGCGATGGAGTTCATGAGGAGTTGTTATCGCCTTGTCTTAGACGAAGAAGCTCGAGAGACGAATACAAGGACGAGTATTTATCGGAATCGTAGGGCGAGTCATGATCGATTGGTTGAGCTATATTTCGCCGACGAGCCACGTTTTCACGAAGGTATTTTTAAAGATAGATTTCGAATGTCTAAGAATTTGTTTAATCGTATCTTGAATGATGTTGAGAGTAATTTCGAGTGGTTTACTTTTAGTTTCGACGCGAGGGGGCGTCCAAGTTTCACGGCTTTACAGAAATGTATGGTAGCTATTCGTCAATTGGCAACCGGTAACGTGCCTGATGAATACAATGAATTTTTGGAAATGTCCGAAAGAACATCACGTGAATGCTTACACTACTTTTGTGATGCTATAATTAAGCTTTATAAAGATGAATTTTTGCGTTCACCGACTAGCCATGATCTTGCTCTTTTATATGAGGCCCATTTAGAAAGACATGGCCTTCCTGGCATGATTGGTAGATCGATTGTATGCACTGGGAATGGAGAAACTGCCCAACAAAATATAGAGGACAATATTATCGTGGTGATCATCCAAAACCAACGATAATACTAGAGGCAGTTGCGTCACAAGAAATGTGGTTTTGGCATGCTTTTTTTGGTTGAATTAATGAATTTTATGTTTTTATTTTATTTTATGTAATTGTTTTTGCTTAAAAAAAAAGAAAAAAAAAGTTTGCCTAAAACATGATTTAGGCAACCATACCCACCTCCAAAATATCATTTAGGCAAACTTTTTCTCTCTCATGTTGTCACAACATGATTAGTTGCCTCTATGATTCAAATGGTTGCCTTAGGCAACCATACCCCCCCATCCTAAGTAATTAACACAAAACACATTGAGGTGCTTAATTAATTAAGATGGATAAAATTTAAAATATATAATATAAAAAGTGAATTAACACATTTCACGGATTACTTCGCGCTCTCCTTTCCCTTCACGCTGTTCCTTCACACTAATGTAGTGGTCAATGGCTATATTGGAAAATTGATTAGTGAAAGGCTATTAGAGTGATGCGATGGTGGTCAAAAGTTTCCTCCTAATAGGGAATAAAGATAATCGGGTGGACCAGTGGCTCGTCAATAATCTAAATCTACTTTTATAAAAAAAATATTTTACTTTTGTTGGACCACGTGTAGGCCTAGATGGCTATCGCGTGGCATAGTAAAAAAATAGTTTTTTGTTTCTAATCGCAATCGAATTAGCATGAGTTAGTGATGTAATAGGCATTGTTGTGTAACATAATTTTTTTTATTTAGTTCCAATCGCAACCATTTTAACACAGAAGTTGGTGGTGTAATAGTTATACATGTAACATAACTTTTAAGTCCTAGGCTCTATACCTAATGCATCTAGGTTATTACATAGTTTTTGTTATGTTCTTTATATAACGTTATAGAAATACAACTGTTTTATATACCACATTATCCCTGAGACGGTACACGAATTGTAAATCTAATCTAGCTAGATAATATTTTTCAAAATAAAATCTTCAACGTGGGTGTTTAAAAAATATTATTTAATTATTTATTTGTTTATTTTATGTTTTATTCAACGTAGGTTCGTACACATATTGCACATGGATACCTTGAAATCCATCCAAGATCCATTAATTAACTATTAGTTCTAGATGATCTTAAGATCCATTAATAATTCAAATGCTCGATTGTGTTTTTACTACAAGTTGCAACATATAAAATTACTTTTTCTTTTATGCATTTCTTAGTTTTTTTTTTAAGTTTGTATTGAATGAAAAAATGTTCGTTGTGCTTTACGGATATTGCATGTTTGATTTTTAAGTATAAGAAATTACGTACATGGTCATCAATATTTACACAAATATAACACGTTTGATCCCTAGAATTGATGCACATAAGTTTTCTTTCAAACATACATAGAAATTGACGACAATACCTTTACACTAATATAATTATAAAAATAGATTGGACCGAATTAATATTATGTATATATTATAAAAGAGTTGACTTCGGTTTTCGACACTTTCATTTTGTTATTTTAATAATTTTAGGTCAACATGTGGTTTTCTCTTCTTTGCTATTGAGGTTTAATCTTTTAATCATCATCGTCCCTAACTCTATTTTTTGTTAAAAGAAAGTTATTTGAAATAAGATGTTAGTAAAGTAAGTTTCAATAGTATAGTATAGCATAACATAAAATAGCATAAGCATATCATAGTAGGTGAGTTATTCTTCAAAAAAAAGATGTGCTTAAGAAACCTAAGAAAAAAAATGGGCCGTTAGATCACCATAGTTTTTTTTTAACGACAAATTTGGATTACTGACATATGTATTACACCACCCACACGATCATTTCTAATCCCTATCAGGAGGAAACTCACCTTTGGTGAGAAAACCCCTGGCTAACTTGTAACCCCCAATTTTTTTGTATTCTTTGTTATAAGTGGAACTTGAACCCAAAACCTTTAATTTAGAGGTTATACACCTTTGCCACACTGAGTAAACTAGTGGGTGTCAGATAAAGCAATTAATGGATGCGATGTTTTTTTTTATTAAAGCTTCATCTATCTCTAAAAAATGTATACGTGTTTAGACACCTACTAGTTTACTCTAGTGGCAAAGGTGTATGATCTCTAAACTAGAGGTCTTGGGTTCAAGTCCTACTTGTAACAAAGAATAAAAAATATTGGGGGTTACAAGTTGGGCCAGGGGGTTTTCTCACCAGAGGTGAGTTTCCTTCTGATGGGGATTGGAGATGATCAGGTGGGTGGTGTAATGCCCCCGTCAGTGATCCAAATTTGCCGTTCAAAAAAAGAGGGGGGGGGGGGGGAGGGCAGAACCGTACTTTGCCTTGTGTAAATAAAAAATAGGAATATTCAAGGGTTAATTTTACGGCGGGTAAACTACAGACGACAAAGAAGAACAAATGTGTTGAAAATTTATTGTGCTTGAAAATCAAACAAGGATCATGGAACAATCAACCGAATCGCTAAAAGATAGTCGTAAGTAATGTATCCAAACTCTTAACAAGTTCTAGGGAGAAATGTTCCACTCCTACAGATTCAAATTATTTCATCCAAATTTCACGAGTAACTCTTGTGTTACAGTCATATTCAGTGAAGTTCTCTTCTATATATATATACCCTTCCATTTTAGCAGCTTCATCTTTCTTCGCTCTAAGTTCTTGTGGTGGGCAAGGGGCATCGAAGTGTGACCCTTCACTGTCAGAAATATGAATCTTCTCAAGAGATGGTTGTTTAGCTTGTACCTTCTTCAGTTATTCTCCTTATACTTTCATAGTGTGAGAAAGTAAAGAGACTTGAGTTTGCAAATTTTTGATATAACACCGTTACTTCATTAAGTGAAAGCTTGTTCTCCACTGGTTTAACACCGGTATCCTTGAGCATGGAAGAACCATCAAGCCTAGCTTGATCATGTTCCTCACTCCTCGGTTTCTTGGCGCCAGGGATTTCTAAGATCAACTTCTTTCACCGTAGGTTCCATTAAAGGTTCATTTGGGTCAGATGTTGGCTTAGTTGCCGTAAATTAGGTCTTAGTTATGTTACCACTGACCACCTGTTCCAGTATGAAACCAAGTGTAGCGGCATCCCTTTTTTTCATCAGCCATTTCAAAACTCCTATGCCTGACCTCCTTAACAAAGTGTGGGTCAGGTGAGACTTCTTTAAAGCTCTTCTAACACATCTCCTGCTAGTGAGGTGTTTGGAGATGGTGTATCATGAGAACTTAAGAAAATTTCATCACCTTCATTTTGAGGTGTTTATAGGATTGGTTTCAGTGGAGCAAATCTAGTGGATGAGGGATGTACATCCTTTCCTAGATAATTATCTCCCTTGGGAGATTTATCTTTTATATGGTTATCCCTTTTTGGTTTTTTATGCCTAACGACCTTGTCCTTGGCAGAGCCATATGGTTGGGTGGTTGTAGGTTGCAAATGTGGAGTAGACCTTGCACCCCCTGAAATAGTTTTTTGGAATGAAGGTGAGTTCTTTAAACATAGTCTGATCTTTAAAATTTGATGGTAATTGTGTTTAAAGTATTGTGTAGTTGATTAATTTTTGTTCTTTAACCCATGTTGTGGGAAGCAAATTGTTGGGCACAACGATGCTTGTCACACCCCAAAATTTTTAGTTTAGCGGAAGCAACACGTGACAGTGATCAAAAGTCGGTAACCCATGAGTTTTAGTAACTAGTAACTTTAAAGAAAAGTTACACAAAGCATTTCATTAGATGATGGATGGCATAGCCATCCATTTTAGGTCCCTTACATCATAGTTTCTAAAACATTACATAATAATAAAAAGAGAACCACACGACAACTTCGTCTCCGATACGCCAGATCCACACCACAAGCCAAGCCATCAATTACCTGAAAATGCATTAAAGAGATTTGTCAACCAAAAGGTTGGTGAGTTCACCGATTTTCATGTAAAACCATTTTCTTCTTTTCATATTTCCACTTTTCCAGTAGGTGTGGTTTATTTTGAAACCACCAAATCATCTCATTGCTCATACTATCA
>JBCNJP010009153.1:0-32226 GCA_039602395.1 Deinandra increscens subsp. villosa
TGGAGATTACGATCCGGGTTTACGATCGCAGTTCCCGATCGGTGTTTGCGATACGTATTTACGATCGGGCTTAGGTTCTATTAGAGTGTTCACGATTGGGCTACGTGATTACGACTGGGCCTATACCAGAGTTATTTTGACCCGATAGTAAACCAATAATCGGATCGTAAACCCAATTATAGGATCGTAAACATGAATAGTGGATCGTAAACTCACTTAAACTTGAATTAAAATCATAAACACCTAATATTTTTTGAAATCTCATTAAACTTAATCGTTTTTAAGATAAAATTAATTGTGTTTGTCAAATTGTGCTTCAAAATCAAATATGTTTCTTGAACGTTTAAATTGAGATTTTCAGAACTTATCAAGATTAAATGTGTTAATCAATTGAACTTCAAGATAATGTTGGCAAACAGAATTTCGCTTTTGATGAACAAGCCTGATGCATTTGTCTTGTCTTTCTCAGATGGCAGACGACATGCTTGATGAAGAGATTCAGTTTGAAAGAGATCACTGCATCCCGGCATATCTTGAAGACCCACCAGAGAAGCATATGCAATTATTTTATTCGTTGGTGGCCGGGATGAACGTCTGCAAGATTAATCACGCTCTGAGAACAAGCGTCCTTATTGATGAGCAGCTTGTAAGGGAGTTCTGGGGAACTGCTAGAGCGAGTGATGATAAGACAAGGATCTCAGCAACAATTCAGAACAGGCAGATAGTGATACTTGAAGAAGACATCAGAAAAGGGCTGAACATTAATGACAGAGCTACAGATCCAATTGAGTATCCCAAGGCTGCAGTTTTAGAGGGTGCTCAATCTCTAGGGTATGAAGGAAAGTTCCCGCCCATCTTCAAGAAGTTGTTGCCGCACTACTGGAGGTGCCTGGCTCACTATATGCAGAAATCCTTTCTGGGAAAGAGAACTAGCTTCGATCAGCTTAACAAACTGCATGGAACAGCTTTTGTCGCATTGGCCTTAGACTGGAACTTCAATTTCTCAAAGATGATGCTGTTAGACTGGATAGGCAATGCTGATCTGAGTGCCCGAGAACAGTTCCTGATGACACCAAGATTCGTGCAAATGGTGGTGATGGAGAAATATCCTATGATTGAAGAGAGGATAGAAAAATTGGATGTTAAGGTGATGGATAGTGGAGTGTTTGGCCTGCAGACACAAGACAGAAGAGGAAAGAACAGTTTTGAGGGAAGGATTGAATGGGTCAAAAGGGGTGCATTTCCTGAAGTTGCTAGAGAGCAGGTGATTGAGTCAGATCAAGAGGCTGAACCTGAACCAGATGTGCCGACTGTAAATGTGTCTGTTGCTGAAGATCACGATGTGACAGCACCTGTTGCTGTAAATGTTCTGGAACAAACAGAAGTTATACCTTCTGATGAAGAAAACGTGATGGACGACATCTTCGCTGATCAAGAGAATTTGGATGATGATATCTATGGGGATTTAGGGCCAATCAATCTTAAAAGAATCAAGGGATGTCCTGAACTCGTCTTCTAGCGGTGACTCAATCCCTCAAGAGTTGGATACTCAGTTTAATGTGAATGAGATGCTTGAAGAGCCTGTCCCTATTCGTGAACCATCTCCCAGGAAGAGGTCAGATCCAAGAAGTATCAGGTTCAAGTTTACAAAGACTAGCTCAAGTCTGTTGATGGTCCATCCAGCAGGGTCTAGTTCTCAAAGTCCGATTGTTCAAGAAGAAACATCTGTTCAGAATGTTGAAGATCAACCTGCCCAGGTTCAGACTGAAAGTCCTCTTCTGAATGAACGTAGCCCTGTTCATGAAGAAAGGCAATTTCTGGAGGTTGATAACACCTTTGTAGTACCCAGCCCTGTTAGAGTGAGTGTCTCTACTGGGACAAGTCTGCCGCCAACAGTTATTCCAAGTTTCCGCCCATTTCAAGCTGCTGATCTCCCAATAGAAATGAGGTTGAGTGCTGACCCTCAAATAAATTTTCTTCTGTCTCAAAACAGAGCACGTGAAAATGAGATAAAAGCACTGAGGGATGAAAACAAGACCCTGAAAGAGAATGAAGCTGCCAACAAACTAAGGTTCAAGTTCCTGTATGAAGCTTTAATGGATCTAAAGAAGAAGCATACTGAATTGAAAGGAGTTGTAGAGACAAAATCTTCTGGTGATCATGGCCAGAGCTCATCTCAAGGAGTTCAGGGTACAAGTGCTACACAAGAAGATGAAGGAGATGACACTATAGAGATGTCAGACTATGCTCGAAGTGGAAGAGTCATCTCTAAAGCGCCAGAAGGTCATGACAACTGGTTCAAGGAGTTCTTTCAAGGACCAGCCCCCACTCAATACACCATCGATGTTGGTGAAAGCTCAATCGACAAAAGGGGGAGTCGTGAAGCAATTCTGTGCTGGCACTATGACTCCGAGAAGAAGCTGTTTGCTGTAATCCGTGATGGCTACAGTCCAGTGGAATATTACAGAACACGAACCCAATTTCACTCCTGGACTGAGCCTGAGATTAGAAGCCTGTTGAGAGCTCCATACATAAACAGATGGAACAACACTGAAGGAGATCTAGTTCGGAACAACCTGATGAGCCACTTGGCGGAAAATTTTGTGAACTTCGAGCTGAAGCAGGTAAAATGGGTTGAAACTGGAACTGACCCAGTAACTGGTGATCCAATAGGTGAAGCAAGGCGACCACCCACCAAACGCACAAGAGTAATAAACCTGTTGGATGAAATTGAAGATGGTACCTTAGTCAAAAACTTTGACTGTTGGTTTTATGATCCAACGACGCATGAAGCGGTGGTGCTTTGCAAGAAGATGAGACAGTTTCGCTTCTACGATCCGGTTGACCTGCTGAGGTTTGGTGAAAGAGATATCAAGCTCCTCGCCTCCCAACCTATTCTCGGAGATGAGAACGATCTAGAAAATGCTATACGGGTGGGGATCTTCCATGGAACAGCAAACCGGATTGTAGCAAATGAGTGGTGGTCAAGCAATGTGCAGAATACGTTCAGATTTGATTTGCTGCTGCCGTAGACGGTCTAATGGTTCATGCCTAGGGGAAGATTGTTGGGCTATATATAGAGGCATGAACATTAGATGTGGGCTTTCTAGTTATTGGGCTTTGATAGATTACGATTTGGGCCATGTGGGCCGGTTTTATCTGAGTTTACGATTTGGGCTTATGGGTTTATGATCCATTTTAGGGCTTTGTAATGGGTACTATATAAACCCTTAGTGTTTATGATTCTCCAAGCTTTTGGATTACGATTTTCTGATTACAATTGTGTTTACGATCAGCTGTCATTTGCTCTAAGAAAGTAGTGTGTTTCATTCAAGATTTGATCTTTATTGTTCATCAAGTCTCTTTCATCTACTTTCTTCTCGAATCAATCACTAACGAGGATTCCGCACTCGTTTGTGATATCAATATCGTGACTTGGTAGATTTTCTGGACCTACAGGCCCTTCTCATAAACATAGTACAGGCCTCAGGCCCGGCAATTATGGTCCCTTCCTTGATGGACCAATCAGGAATGTATGGAATGTCCTTCAAGGAAGCAGTCAAAGGGTCTACACCTTTAGAATCATAAGGGTCGAACAAAGCCTCCGACTCGCCCTTCAGAAAAGTCTATGGGGATTCTATAAGCCGATCATAAGAGGGAAGAAAATCAGAAACGCTAGAGGGTTCACAAATAGAAGGACCATATAGCTCAATTAACCTACCAAAACTGGCAGGGGTGGAATCGACAAATTTGGGAGGAGAGCAAGAGAAAGAGATACCAGCATAAGCAGAAGTCTTAACGTCAGACTCCAAAAGTATGGGAGAAGTACTAGATGAAGGAGCAGGCTCCTTGAGCTTCACATCAGGAGAAGAAAAAGTAGGGAATGGAGTGGATGCTTCAACAGCCGGAGCAGGCATCTCCACAGAAGGAGAGGCCACAGTCTTCTTCTCGCTTCTAAGATTTAGTCGAAGGGTGGGTTTCTTGGTAATTCCTAGATCAGAGCTTGGCAGGGGACGCTTCTTGATTTGTGGCTTCTGAGTCACAGAAAGGCCTTTAATATTTGAAGGATTAGCACTCGACGAAGCACTAATTATATCCGATGCCCCAGCAACACTATCAGCAGCGGCTGAATCATCAGCAAAAGACACACGGGGCCCAGAATGGCTAGCACTCCCTTTCCCAACAAGAACAGCAGTAAAATCAAAACCTTTGCCTACAACGCCAGGGATCTTCTTCAAACTCATCTCTGCCAAAAAACAAAAAACAACAATAAAAGAAGCCAAAATAAGAACCAAACAGACAAAGCATCCACAAGATGCATAAAATGCCACACACCTTTTCCATCCTTCAAAACCACAAAACAATGGAATGGTGGAAGTCCTTTCTTACTAAGGTCGGCCATCACCAGAAGCCCCTCGCTAAAAGTCTATCAGGACGGAGGGTTAGCAACAAGACGCTCTAACAGATCAGTGTCATAACCATCCTTGGGGGGAGCATCAGAAATGGTCGTCCCGGCAAGAAGAATAGGAAGGGCTTCAGGAAGAAAATCAGATTAAACAAAAAGATAACTGTTTTCCAGTCATGAACTCAATTCAAGATGTAATTTGTACAACAAGGGTAGTTCGGGGCACGAGTGCTTCTCAAAGTTCAGCCAATCCCAATCCCAATGGAGTTTGTAAAAGCGACAAAACAGGGGAACTGAAGGTTGACCAGAGAGAGACAAACATGCAACTTCGAAGTGAATGATCTTGCAAAAGGCAATAGGATGCATTTGGAAAAAAGGGCACCCATAGCTCTTAAGAACAGAAATTAAGAAGGAAGACAAGGGATATTGGACATTACACTGGCGAAAGGTTGAAGTATAAATGGTCACCCGATCAAGCGTCGCCCCAGCACGATCTCCCGGCAACGGAACCCTAGGGTTCAAGGTCAGGGGAAGATCACAATCCTTGATAAACGCCGCGAGCTCGCCTCCGGTTAGTACAGACGCGACAGAAGACAGGTCAGATCAAGACATCCCGGCAACAGAAGAACGAATAACCTGTGAAGAAAGGCAGAAAATTGCAGAAAATCATCGGTAGTTGCAAAAGAAAACTGATAACCCCTTTTCTCCCTCTTGACGGTTAATAAATAAGAGGAGAAATTATCGGGATTCGGGATTTATTCTTATGGCGACACGTGTCCGACCTGACAAGTAAACTGCCCTCAACCACCAAACATGTTTATAGCTGTTAAAGAGGGTAAAAACGTCAGGGTAAAAGAGAAGCTAGAAGGCCCTTAGAAGTAGAAAAGCGGAAGGGGCCGCAGAATGAGAGAAGGCCCGTCCAAACTGCGTCTCTAGTGTTCTTCACCTTTGATTCTAGAAGAAACTAGAGACTAAGGGGGACTTGATGGGATATACCCACGAATGGCCTCAGAGATAGGACGGAGACCCAAAGAAGGACACAACCAAAGCTTGAAGGAGAAGCATCTAGGCGGAAGGGCCTGTGTGAGAACAAAAGGAATTAGTGTATTCCTCAAAGGTACAAATCCGACAGGATGGGACTAGCTCCGGCCTCGGGAATAGGCGAGCGGTGATGTGACGGCCTCAAAGGACAAGGGGAGCCAGGGACGGGCTTCCTGGACCACGGAAGGGCCTCCGTACAAACAGTCTTCCCTGTTGGACGAAGAAGCTGCACGTCTAGGACATTAAATGCTCTCTGCAGCATTAAATGCGGATAGGATGGCTTCTAGTATAAAAGGAAAAGGTAAGCCAGGAAGGAAGGCAAGTTCTCTCCACTCTCTAACTCTCTTTCTACAATTCTGGCATACTTCCGACGAACGAACTCTTACTCTCATGCTGGAGCTTGGTCACGAAGACCCCCTTTGGGGCCCTTCGTGTCGAGGCTAACGGTGTTTCTTATTTTGCAGGACACTCTAGCATCACTCAAGATATCTTAAAGTCGCCCCTTAGAAACCCAAACGAGGTCTCAAATTATGATATCATCGATACAAGCACCTCGCACCTTCGGACTCGCTCGATGTAAATCATAATTCATCTTGGTCAAAGTTAGCCCAGTTACACTAAAATAGCAACAATCATCCCCCATTTTACTGTAATCCTTGATTAACTAAAAAAACAGTCACAAAACAACAAAATTATCCATAAATAAAAATATACTACACATTTCAAATATTCGAATATCAAGGTGTCTCCTTGGATTGTATATATACATGAAGATAATATTATGTATACAAAATTTTAGATACTCAAATGTTCCAACTGGATACTTATTTTACTAGCTTGTGTCCTAATCCCTCATAAGCATATCAAAGTTAAGTCCAAGTTTCTTGAAGCAACTCAACTTCATGCTCATATAGGTAGTTCTTCTACTCTTGCACCTGGATATGTAATTTTCCAAAAGAACTATTAAGAAGTTAAACTTCAACATTCTCAACTTGAAATGTCTAGACACATACCTTGGGATGATTCTTATTTGTGTTCTAATATCTAGATATTAAACTTTCCGCTTCAATTCAGCAACTAATATCACACTAGGTGTGAATTGAGTATCATAACATGAGAGATTTTATTAGACTTTAATCTCATCCTCAAAGTTGCCTTATGCACAAGATCTCTACTTAATCCTTTGGTTAAATAATCGACTAAATTGTGTTGAGTTCTCACATACTCAACTGATCACACCATTCATAATAAGCTCACGAATCATCCTATGTTTAATACCTAACTGTCTAGACTTCCCATTATACCTTTGGCTACAAGCCTTAGCCAAAGCAGTATCACTATCGCATCTAATAGATAAGTGTGATTTCTTTTTGAGCCACAATAGAATTTCATAAATCAAGTTCCTTAGCCACTCAACTTCTTTCCTAGTTGCTGATAATGCTACAAATCAGATTCAATTGTGTAGTTCGTGATTCAAGTTTTCTTCTTTGATGCCCATGATATGACACCACCACCAAGTAGAAACAACCATCCGCTTATACAAGAGTGACTTCAATATTAGAAATCTAACTTTCGTTAGAATAACCTTTTAGAACTGAAGGAAATCCAGAATAGTTCAAACCATAATCTTTTATTCCTCTCAAATACTTAAATACTCGGTGCAGCTTGCTAATGATGTGAATCAGGATTGCTAGTGAATCTACTAAGCTTTCCAACCACATAGACAATATCCGTACTATTGCTAATTATTACATACATGAGTCAACCAATCACTCTCGATAAGTCAAATTGAGAAATAACCACACCTTTATTTAGTTAAAGTTTAAGATTTAAGTCTATAGGTGTGCTCATATGAGAACAGTTTTTCTGTTTGCGAATCTGCGACTTGTTTAGGTCAAATTAAAATTTTGACTTTTAATATAAAAACTTAGTTTATATTTGTTCATTTTTCAAATATTATTACAACTAATAATATAATGCAGAAGTGGTGAATTTCAAAACTTTTCTAACTCGAGTCAGTATTCCACACTAGTGATCCAATTATAACAAATTCATATATATATATATATATATATATATATATATATATATATATATATATATATATATATAAACAACCATAGGGTGTTTAGAGATTGACATTGACGAGACGGAGATAAGACAATCTGAATCGACAAACGAACCCACTAGAAATCCTTTGATCACTCGTTCAAGAAACTTTGAACAATCCCGAACCAATCACACTCGAGCTAGTCAAAGCACCAAGTGAGAACACACGATAGCAGTCGCACGGGACACTGTTCGGGACGGCGGCAGTGGCGGAGCAGTGGCGGCGGCGACAGCATTGGCGCAATCCGCAATGATGTCAGGCGGTAGCGATGGTGATGCAGCGACGGATGGTGGTTGCGAAAGTCTGGTCGTGGACAGCGGCGGTGACGGCGGTTCGCTGGTGGACGCCGGCGATCGGAGGCCGACGGCAACGGTGGTGGCGTCACAGGTAGTCTGCGTAGGGAGGAAATCCGAGAGATTTCAGGGTTAAACGTTTAGGCTTCTGATTGTGTAATTAGGGTTGAAATCAGACCTGTATTTATACGAATATAAGTTAGAGTCTGATCCCTAAATTACTGTCTTTTTCCCAAAGAAAACATCATAACATTAACTGTTAATACAATTGTTACCAGTTAAAGTTTATATGTTCGAAACATACCCAATATACTGATAGATATATATTTAAATCAGTCTCTATGTTTTAGTCAACTAATTTTTCTAAAACATTTTTATCCGGATAATAATCATTAACGTGTTTATAATTTCTTTATCCGATAGTTAATTTATCACTATAAAATAAATCCCCGTGTACATTATAATCGAAATAACGTTTGTATTATTTTTCTTATTAAATTGTTAACCTCTTTAACAATTTCATCATCGTTTACATCTTAAACGATCACCGTTCTATTTCGCCTTATTTAATTATTTCTCCAAACAATTAAATTATAATCATTTTTTCGATAAACAGTGATTCGCCTAATGTTCGTTTTTGTGATCAATAATATATAAGTATGTAATATTTAAATATTATAACTTGTTCGTCGTCTAGATTGTAACTTCTGGATCGTACCTTTTTTATTACATTGACTAATTGATAGTCGGCCACATCAAAATCCAACAAACTCCACTTGGACGATTAAAGATTAAGATTACAACGTTCGCAGAGGTGGACACTTAGCTGTATTCTCTACGATCATTAAGGTATGACGTGATTTCTTTCGTCAACTTTTATCCAAACTCTTTAAGCGTTTTACTGCTTCTGTGGAGTTAAGACGTGGTAACCTTATTGTACTTCCTTTATGTTTAGAACATCATTTGAACATAAGACATGGATTTGTAATCTTTCTTATATTTTGTACAATCGTTATTATTTTCGCATCAGACTCAAAGTGGATGACAAACTACCGCTTAGTTTGAGTGTGGCCACACTTTTCACCAGTTTGATCCTATGAAGGCACCTGGATGTTCATCTTCTTATTTCAAGAAGTACAGAATCCCTTTAACAACATACAACTCCCATGTAGTTTCAGATTCGCTCCCAATTAAGTACCCATATTATTGTTCGTTTAAGATCCATCGTTAAGTAAGATCAAAGAACCATCCTCTACTAATGTTAGTCTCTATATGTTTCTTATGTCCTTTTAAGATCCATGAAGTTAGTTTTGAAGCAAGTTACGTCCAATCACTAATGTGTATTTGTGAATTATAAACCTCAACCCTTTGAGCTTTCATCTTCATGAATGATTATAAATCACAACAATATTTCATTAAAAATCATTCCCACAAATCAATCGATTGCGGACCTTTCGAATACAATATTCATGGATTTCTAAAATGTACTAAATTTTGAACACAGGTCCACTTTCCATGTTGTAATCAACCATTGATTCTTGATGGTCTAGTCTATGTGGTCGTGTCGTTCGATAACACCAGATACCAATTTTGGATCGTTGTTGCGTCCTAGAATCCTGAGGGGTGGTATTCTTTCTGGTTAGCGGCTTTAAGTTATCTTGAGTGATGCTTGGGTGTCCTGTACAACAAGAAACACCGTTAGCCTCGACACGAAGCGCCCCGAAGGGGGTCTTCGTGACCAAGCTCCGGCATGGGAGTAAGAGTTCGTTCGTCGGAAGTATGCCGAAATTGTAGAAAGAGAGTTAGGGAGTGTGGAGAGAACTTGACCTTCTTTTCCCGACTTACCTTTCCTATTATATTAGAAGTCATCTTGTCTGCATTTAATGCTGCAGGGAGCATATAATGCTCCAGACGTGCAGCTTCTCCATCCAACAGGGAAGACTGTTGGTACGGAGGACCTTTCGTGGTCCAGGAAGCCCATCACTGGCTTCTCTTATCCTTTGAGGCCATCACATCACCGCTCGCCTATTCCCGAGGCCGGCGCCAGTCCCATCCTGTCGGATTTGTACCTTTCAGGAATATTTTAATTCCTTTTGTTCTCACGTAGGCCCTTCCGCCCAGATGCTTCTCCTTCAAGCTTTGGTTGTGCCCTTCTTTAATTCTTTGTCCTTCTCTGAGGCCATTCGTGGGTATATCCCATCAATCATCTCTAGCAACTTTTGTGTGATCGCATTCCGTCGTGCAGATTGTTCTTAGAAAGATACAATCCTTATGTTGCTTGAGACATCCTTGTTTCACTATATCAAGACATTCTTATTAGATTAACTTCTTCTGATATTGTCAGATTAACTTCTTCTAACGTTTTATGATTTTGGATCACATTCGACACATAACTTTGTCATTCTCAGTATCGATTTGCATACCATACACTTAGTATTCTCTTGTGACAGTGATGTACTTGGATGAATTACTACATCCATTATTATTTTGTCTCTCAATAATTATACTGACAATCTTCAGTAATAGAGTCATGTATGAGCTCTCGATTAATGACTGATCTCCATCTTCTACCTATTCTGAGAATCTCATCTAACATTGAAAATGTTTACCGACTAAAACCTCAAGGGATTATTCCCATGAATTCATGTACTCTCAAAACACCATTATGAGATTAACTGGTTTATCTGAATTTGCCTAGATGTACTGATATCTGTATATCCATTTTGGTATATGAATCTACAAGAGGGTTCATAGAGATCACTCTATCCTCTCTCTTGCTTTGTATAATTTTGGATTTCTCCTCAATTGTATCTTATTCATGACATACCGTTTTGAAGATCTTTTGCAATATCATCCTCTTTAAAGTTCATAATCCTTTTTGACCTTGATATTTCATATCAACATTATTTTGTTATAAACTTATCTATGGATTTGTTTTAGATCTCATCTTACAGTCCGAAAATGTGTGATGATTTAAGCATTTTATACCTTCAATCATTCACTGTTGTCTAGTCTAAGATTCTATTGTGTCATAAAATCTCTTTTATGATTTCATCTCTCTTTATCCAGATTTGTGGCTGCACTCCCACTTGCCTTAACATTGTTTTCTGCAATCCTTGTGTCTCAAGGGTTGTCTACTTATACTTCATCAAGTATAGTAATTAGTTTGGGAATCCTTTTGAACTATTAAGAGACAAATCACCCGTCTCATTTCTCGTGTAAGTGTGATTTTTGTCTATTCAGTTCATATCCCACATCCAGCACCTTCAAACATCTTCTATCTTTGATCATAAGATTATTACCTTCTGAAATATCTGCAATCGTGTTGCTAGATCTAGAAATTCAACAACTTTTGTTAGTTTCTATGATGTTTCAGGCTTTTCTAAGATTCAATCTAATCTTATGGAATGATGAGTGTGAATCCTGGATTTACTTGTATTCTTTTATCATTAGTTTAACTTTTGCAAGTTATATCTTTCTTTACTCAAACTTACTTTTAGCTATTTAAGAAGATTCATCTAATGACTTGTCCAGTATTCAAGCTGGGACATTTTTCTGATCACATCGGAATGTGTCTCATATGACTGATCGTATTTTCAACTTAATTCATAAGAATCTTGCTATTCTTTGATGTCTCTTGACGAGACCAATAAAGAATTATTTATACTATTGTCTTTATTTTGCTGCATCTTCATGCATGTGTTAACGAATTCGTTTTTCAATCAATTTCATTGTTAGTCATATTCAAACTATGTTTGCGCACTTAGTAATTTCCTCTGAAAATAATTCCTCGGGAAATCTCTACCGCGCTAACATTTTTTTTAGGATGACAAACTTTTAATACCTTGAATGTCTTCTGGTTGGTCCTTAATGGTAAGCTCCGTACTCAAGACAGACTGTTGAGATGGAACCGGAAAAGGGTGGCATGAACATGATGTGCCGCCTCCTTTGCTTTATTGATCTTGAGTCGCATGAGCATTTATTTTTTGAGTGCAACTATTCTTTAAAGGTATGGAATATGGCGTTTTCTAGAATGAAAGTGACTGCTCCTACTGATTGGGTTGACATTGTTAATTGGGCTAGTGCTTTTGCCTCTTCGAAAGCCCTTTTGAAGGTGATTTGCAAACTAATGATACCTACTATGATTTACCACCTTTGGAGAGAAAGGAATTGCAGATTCCATAATAACCATGCTAGACCCCCGGATGTGGTTTTTCTAATATCCCTGCTGATGTTAGATATAAACTGACGGGTCTGAAGATCGTGAATTGTGAGCAGGTCCGTGATACGCTAGAGGATTGGGAGATTCAAGGAAACACAGTGTTTGATGACGGGGGCTAACTCATTTTAGTGGTCTTGTTCATGTGTTCTTTCTAGCGTTTGGCTAGGTGTTTTGTTTGTTGATTTGTGTCTTTGTTTAACTCGTTAGGGACCTGTCCCTTTAAAGAACTAGTAGGGACTTCACCCTACTACTTGTTTTCTTTTGCGGTAATTAATACAAAATCACCGGGGTAACCCTTTACCCAAAAAAGACAATATATATATATACATATATATATATATATATATATACGTAACTTTTGAGGATATCAATCTCATAGATTTGCCTATTGCATCAAACAAATATTAAACATCAAAAATAATAAAATCTCAAATCATATCGTAAATATTTGCAGTGCAAAAGCATAACCACATGATGTCTTTAAAACAAAATAAATAGTTTTAATGAAGAAACAAACTATCTTTTATATCTTCAGTTGTTGTCGACTTCTCAAGTCACCTCAGTCTTCATCGTTTTCCTTATCGTCGCTGAGTTCCACATCCTGCAAATAAAAAATGTGAATGCACATTCTGTTAGTGTCTATACACTTGGTGATTTCAAGATAGGAAAATGCGAAAACGAATATTACGTCATAAACACTTTGTGAGGCATCCGATCTGATCAGTTTGGGAACTTTTCCAGAGCATAGCAGGTGGCCCGGCTTGCCGCAGATATAGCAAGCATCATCATCAGAGATTCGGACTCTCTTCGTGCCTTGATTAGGGTTCTCGGTCACAGACTTATTAACTGACGTGGTTCTTTTCTTCAGCTATAAGCAACTCTCTCAGAGCTTCTGTCGATCCATCAAAACCACTTTTGATGCATTTCCTTGCGAAGGCGTCATATTCGCTCGGTAGGGATGCCAGAATCATATTCTAGGCAATAACCGAATGTACAAGGAATCCCAGTATCTCAAGTCAGTTAAAATATCTCATCATTCGATCAATATGATTTACAACACTATATTTGAACTTCATTCGCTTAGTTATCTCTCTAGTGAATTCGAAACCCCAGACCTGAGTTTACTGAAATTTAGCTCCCAACTTTTGGATCATGTCATAGGCAGAGGCGTGTTTGAAGTATATATCGAAATCACTATATAACTCATCCCTCGTACTCGAGAGAATCGGTTATGCTACTCTCTACGAGTCCTCATGATGTTTCAGCCAGTCAGTTATAGTAGTATTAGTTGGTATAACCTTTGAAATTGGTCTGTCCATATATAACCTTTTTTCCTTCTCAAGGACGTATCTTAAGTTTTGGTACCATGTCGTGTAGTTCTTACTATTCAGTTTGTTCATGTACATAATGTGTCAGTAAGGATATTTGGCAAAATAATTGTGGTACATCTACAAAAGGGGAACAATTTTTTAGTATTTCATGTTACTAGATAACCTAATTAAATATATAGACCCAATGACATTATTTCAATTAGGATAGAGATCCATTTCATAGATGCAAGTGATTAGCTTAGCACTATTCACTTGTACTTATTATGTAGGTGGGTAGGATTATCGATTGTGTGTTAAACAACTCTCTGGTTTGGGGTTATGACGATTTATGAACTTGCAATTCCAATTTATGTCCTTTTATTAAAACTTTAATTTTAGACAATGACCCCATCTCACAACTACAGAGGTGATTGGCTTGGCACCATTCACTCCTACATTTGCTACGTAGGTGGGTAACCTTTTACCGATTGTGTCCTCTACACAACTCTCAGATTTGCACGACATGATTTGTCAATTTGTACGTTTACCCCAACTATGCCCACTTGTCATGCTACAAGTGATATTATCCCTAGCTAGATAAGAAACGTGTTTCACCGGCATATGTTACATAGGAATCACGGCCGACCTCGTAATGGAACCATAGGCCCAATGCAGGTTGAGCACTAACAAAGGGGGTTCGGTTAGATCAGTTCAAGTGTTTCAAATGTAGGATGGAATTAAATATCCTTTGACATTGGGATTTGCTTTTATATAATGAAAGTATAATGGACGACATATTTGCATAAAAAATAGGTCGTGCATGTTTGCAAAAACATATTTTACTTATTCGTGATAAATCCTGAAAACTCCTTTTTGTTACACGTTGCGATCGTTTTTAAATAATCTAATTAATAAAACTAGGTTGGTAGTTTTTAGCGAATCCCTTCTAAAATCAATTTTATGGTTTTTAATATATCTGTTTTGAAATTTAAAACCAATCCCATAATAACGATTTATTATAATATATATTTTCAATTAAAACATCTTTTAATTATTAATGTTTATTTAAAGATTGCGTCATCCAGTTTGGCTAAAAGTGTAACACCCCGACCGATGGCGGAAACACCGAGGTGTCACAAAAATTGAATTAAAGCACTTGGATAAAAGGAAACCATATTTTATTATTAATTCAAAACTTAAATGTCTATTACAAGGCATAAGAAACTTAAAAGACAATAGGTTTCCTATCTGAATGTCCAAAATTCTAGTCTTAATCATGCATGACTCTCATTTTATGAAAAACACGCAAAAAGAGTCAACTACATAATATAGTTGGTGAGTCATAGATTTGTAGTAAAATATTAATAGATAATCATTTGATAAAAGCTTGCAAAGTCATACATGTTAAACTAAATATGCATGTATTACACTAAAATAATCACATATTCGTCACCCAGTACATAAATGATGTTCAATTCCCTCAAAGGAATCTCTACGATTATGATGTTCAGTTTCCTCAAAGAAACCTCTACGATTATGATGTTCAGTTCCCTCAAAGGAACCTCTACGATTATGATGCTCAGGAGACTTACATGTAAAAGTCCCTAGAATACGATATAATATAGATAACACAAGCAATATATTTAACAGTACTTGACTTTGCTTAATAAGAATAAATGATTTCAAGAATAAAATTTCACAACGATTGCCAATGATATTCATGAATAAATATCCTTTTTGATTGAAAACCAAGTAATAATGATATAAAAGTTTGTGCATGTTTTCCATCCCAAAAGATATAAAGTAAAATGGGAACTATGAACTCACCTTAAGTAGTTGGTTGATTACTAGCTTGGTGTAACGAGAATGATTCAAGTTCGAG
Source organism: Deinandra increscens subsp. villosa (assembly GCA_039602395.1). Lineage (NCBI taxonomy): Eukaryota > Viridiplantae > Streptophyta > Magnoliopsida > Asterales > Asteraceae > Deinandra > Deinandra increscens. The sequence goes on from JBCNJP010009153.1 coordinate 15,264, forward strand.
GGATTCCTAAATGAATGATGAAATTGGTTAACCTAATGTTACGATGACGAATAGTAGGATTTCTAGATAACCTAGGGTTTCGTTAGGAATCTTGATTTAGGGAAGATGACTTTATTTTCTTGATTTAGGTCTTTGGTGTATAAATTCGTTGGAAGATAATTACTAAATAATTATAAAAATAATTTTGGCTAGTAAAATATTGGACTAAACAAATAAATTGAAAAACTACTATAGTTAATAAGTATTTATTTGTGTTTATGAAGCATCATGTGGTGACTAAATATATTAATAATTTAATGAATTAATAAATAAATAAGTACCTAGATAATCAATTTAATAAGTAAATAATTAATTAAATAAATGTCGAAATAAATGAAATAACTTAATGAATTTATAAATAATTAAGTAATTATTAAGTAATTGAATGAATGTCCTATTGAATGATCAAATAATAAAAAAAATGTGACCAAATAAATGATTGACAAAATAATTGTATTGTCAACTAGATAATTAGGTGAGTAGTCAAATAATAAAAGATTAAGCAATTAAGTTGTTACTAAAACAATTACTAAATAAGTGAAGGTTTTAAAAAAATTAATTAGGTTTATTAGGTATTCTACAAAGTTTATAAAGTTTTTAAACTTGTAAAAACATAAAAATGATGGTTTATACATTTTATAGGGTTTTGAAACATTCTTTAAGATTTTATGAAAAATTATAGAGTTTTTGGATGAATTTTTGGGTTAAAATGGAGTAAAAAAAATAAAAATAAAAAAGAAATGAAGAAAACGGGTTCGCAGGGATCGAACCCGTGACCATCTGCTCACACTATAACCAGCGAACCAACTGAGCAACATCAAATTCTTGTTTTTAATCCATTTACAATCTTTATATCCAATACAATCATGTCATCTTCTTCCCCAAACACCCACTGGAAACCCTTGATCTTAGACCATAAAACTGAACCCGTTAACACTCATGAATCCTAGAATTAAGTTAGGGGTTTTACTCAGGGATAAAAACCGAGTCTATGGTATAAGATTTACCTCGAATAGTTACCGAAAAAATGAAAATGGAAGGTTGCCGGGGTTTGGCGGCGGCATAATTCGCACGATAGGGACGACTTTTAGTGAATTACTTAATGCTTTGGTGCGCATAAATGATCAAGGAGTGATGGGGAGCCATTTATTGGATCGAAAACGCGATGAAAGTGAGTTAATTCGGACTTGAATGTCCGAATTGTTTCACGGATGGAAATGATTAACACGCGATTAAGCGACGGTTTCGAGCTCGTAATGGTGATTAACTCGTCATTAGGGATGTTTAATGAAGAAAAACGATGAAAAACGGTTGTTTAACGGGATTTTGGGTCGTTTTCCGGCGTGTGGCGATGGTCGCCGGAGGCGACATCACTGGAAAAACGTGTAACTGAAAAAAACACTTTTTTGTATATCCCTTAAATAAAATATATATATTATATGTATTATTAATAAAAATTCCCCTTTTATATGTTTTTACTTATAAACTAAAGTAAATATATAAATGAGTTTTATTTGTAAGATCACATTCATAAAATAATTTTTTACATAACTTTTAGTAAAAACAAAAGATCATTGAGGTTTCGTTTGAATGAAATAAATGTGTTGATGTTTTATAAAAATGACAAGTTTTATTAAATTTAAAAGTTTATGATATACTTTATTTGTTTTTATATAATAAAATCTAAAAAATTAATTCAAAATAAGTAAATGATTCAATTAATTAAAATGGTTAATTAATTCAAATAAATATTAGAATTGAATTTAGACAAATGAATGAAAAATTTAAACAATATATTAAATTTGTCTCAAACAACTAATTATTTAACTTAAATGACTAATTTGATTCAAAAATTGAAGGTCAATTTAAATAAGTAAATAATTAGTATAAAATTCAAATAAATGAATAAAAAAAATTAAATTAATCTAACTCAAGACTTTTATTAATTCTAAAATTTCACGATTGTTACAGTCTCCCTACTTAGAAAAGTTTCATCCCGAAATATACGCAATGGAAACTGAATCGTTTGGAAAGATGTGCGGATACTTGAGTTTCATCTGATCTTCGCACTCCTAAGTAAATTCAGGACCACGCTTCGAATTCCAACGAACCCTAAAAATAGGAATTTGAGTACGCTTGAGTTTCTTGATTTCACGATCCATGATTTCAATAGGTTGCTCAACAAAGTTTAAACGTTCATCCACATGGATTTCCTCCAATGGAACGTGGAGTTTCTCATCGGCAAGGCATTTCTTGAGATTTTACACATGGAAGGTATCATGCACGTTGCTGAGTTCTTGAGGTAGCTCTAGTTTGTAAGCAACATGACCGATTCTTTCAAGAATTTTGAAAGGTCCAACATCACGAGGTTCAAGTTTTCGTCTTTTCCCGAAGCGGAATATGCCTTTCCAGGGGGAAACTTTCAGAAGTACAAAATCACCGAATTGAAATTCCAAAGGCTTTCGTCGTTTATCGGTATAACTCTTTTTCCGACTTCTTGCAGTCTTTAGTCTTTCGCGAATTAATGAGATTTTTTGGGTGGTTTCTAGAATTAGATCAGGACAAGTGATTTGGGCTTCACCAACTTCGGCCCAACAAACGGGTGAACGAAATTTACGACCGTATAATGCTTCGAAAGGTGCCATTTTAATGCTGGCGTGGTAGTTGTTATTGTAGGAGGACTCGACAAGGGGGAAATGCGAGTCCCAACTACCACCAAAATCTAGGACACAACTTCTGAGCATGTCTTCCAGGGTTTGTATGGTCCTTTCGCTTTGGCCATCAGTTTGTGGATAATAGGCATGCTAAGGTTCACACGTGTTCCTAAAGACTTTTGCAATGATTTCCAGAACTTTGAGGTAAAACGACTGTCATGATCGGAGATGATGGATAGAGGAACACCATGACGACACACAATTTCATCAATATAAAGCTTGGATAGATGATTCATTTTATAATCCTCACGAATCGGAAGGAAATGTTATGACTTGGTCAAACGATCGACGATAACCCAAATGCAGTTGAAACCTTTTGGTGTTCATGGGAGTTTAGTGATGAAATCCATGGTGATTTCTTTCCATTTCCATACTGGAATCTCGGGTTGCTGAAGCAATCCCAAGGGTCGTTGATGTTCAGCCTTAACCCTTGAGCATGTTAAGCACTTTCCAACGTATATAGCAATGTCTTTCTTCATTCCAGGCCACCAATAGAGCATTCTAAGGTCCTTGTACATTTTTTCAACACCGGGATGGATAAAGTAACGAGTCTTATGAGCTTCGTTTAAGATGGAATCACGAACACCATCACGACCGGGGATCCAAATTCCATCCAAGAAGTAAAGGATTTCATCGGTTCTGGTTTCCAACTGGGATTCCACACCACATGATAACTCATTATGCAGATCATTCTGAGCCATAGCGAATCTCGTAGTCATAATCATTGAGTAACTCCACCCAACAACGTTGTCTCATGTTTAGCATCTTTTGACTTAGGACATTCTGAAGACTTTTGTGATCCGTGAAGATCACTCACTTTGTACCATAAAGGTAATGTCTCCAAATTTTTAGAGCAAAAATCATAGCGCCCAGCTCGAGATCGTGGGTGGTGTAATTCTTTTCGTGGACCTCGAGTTGTCTCGATGCATAGGCTATGACCTTACCTCGTTGTATTAGTACGCAACCGAGACCTTGGTTGGAGGTGTCACAATAGACTACGAAATCATCGTTTCCATCAGGAAGTGTCAAGATAGGTGCATTGCAAAGCCTTTGCTTTAGAGTCTGAAAGGCTTCTTCTTGCTCTTGACCCCACACACAAGGTTTATCTTTGTGAGTTAGCATAGTGAGAGGTAGAGCAATCTTCGAGAAGTTTGAGATGAAACATCGATAATAACCCGCTAGACCGAGGAACGAGCGGATGTCAGTAGGAGTTTTTGGAGTCTCCCAACTCTTAACAGTCTCAATTTTCGCAGGATCAACGTGTATCCCTTTTTCATTAATTATGTCACCTAGAAATTGAACTTCTTTCAATCAAAACTCACACTTTGAGAACTTTGCATAAAGTTGTTCCTTCTTTAGTAGCTCCAAGATTAACCGAACGTGTTGTTCGTGATCCGCTTTGGTGCGAGAATAAATCAAGATATCGTCGATGTACGATTACGAATTTATCCAAATACGATTTACACATTCGGTTCATTAGGTCCATAAATACCGTCGGGGCGTTGGTCAATCCAAATGGCATGACCATGAACTCGTAATGACCGTATGGCATACGAAAGGCTATTTTTGGAATATCCTCCTTGAGGACCCGCAATTGATGATAGCCAGAACGAAGATCGATCTTTGAAAAGCAAGTGGCTCCTTGTAATTGGTCAAAGAGGTCATCAATCCTAGGTAATGGGTATCGATTCTTGATGGTGAGTTTATTGAGCTCTCAATAGTCAATGCACATACGGAAGGATCCGTCTTTCTTCTTGACAAATAAGACAAGAGCTCCCCAGGGTGAGAAGCTGGGTCGAATGAACCCTTTGTCCGAAAGTTCTTGAAGTTGCTTCGAAAGCTCTTGCATTTCAGATGGAGCCAAACGATAAGGATCGAGATTTGGCAACGGGTGTTGCACCAGGAATGAGGTCAATACAAAACTCAACTTAACGATTAGGAGGAAGGCCACGAAGATCATCAAGAAAAACTTCAGGAAAATCTCGTATGATAGGAATGTCCTCCATTTTCTTGGACTCAGATATCATTTTCACAACGTGAGCCAAAAATATGAAACACCGCTTCCGAAGGTACGTATGGACTATCATGCAAGAGATGATCTTTAGACTGTGTTCAGGTTTCTCTCCTTGCTTTCGAACCTTCCAAGTTTAATAGGGATTAGATCGATAATGATGGAACGATGATTGAAAGTCAGAAAGTAATCACGAATAATCGAATTAGCTTTGACTGGTTCACGTTTGGCTAGCTCAATAACATAGGTCGAGTACGTGATTTTTTGGCTTAAGGTTAAGTAAGGGTGCAAATCTAAAGATACAAAACTCTGGTCCGCTCTAGTATCAAATAAAATGGATGCAAAATGATCATTGAGGAGAAACATACCCATGATGATATTTGGATCCTGACGAGCTTCAGATGCCCCGAGCACAAAATCTCTACCACGAGCGCCTTGATTGTTGTTAGCTAATTTGGGGCATTATCTCTTCATGTGATCAGGACTTCTGCACTAGTAACATACGCGATTAGGATTGTTGTTCAGAACAGGTATAGCAGCCAAGGTCTGGTTGGTTCCTGCCGGAGCAACCCTACACCTAGTAGCCCAATGACCAAATCTTCCACACGTGGTGCACTTTTGGCATTGCGTGCCAGTGGGATGGTGAAAATTGCAAGTGGTGCATAGAGGATGAGAGCCCGTATAGACAGGCCTAGTGTTGGGTTGGGCCACGACATTCACAGGAATAGCAGGGGTAACTAGTGTATAGCTTTGCGTACCCTTTTTCCTCTTATTGGACTTGTTGTTGCTTGAGCTTGACCAACGATTATCATTACCTTTCCCAGATTCCTTTTTCAATACCATATTCTTGACCATTTCAGCGGTTAAGATTCCTGCCAACTTGATGGAAGCTGACAGAGAGGTAGGGATCACCAACATTATAACTATACGCATAGATTCAGGAAGGGCATCGATGTAGCAGTCGATCGCATTTTGTTACGGGGTCACCAAGTGAGGGACAAATAGAGAGAGCTCTTGGAATCAAGATGTAAAACCGAGATGATTAGCTCCTTTCATAGTGAGAGCCCTAAATTCGGCCTCTAGTTTCCTCATTTCTGACCTTGGACAATACTCCTCAGTTAACAGAGCATTGAACTCCTCCCAAGTCAAAGCATGAAGAACCTCACGAGTCTTGGCTCTTATTTGGGTGTTCCACCAAGTTAAATCTCCCTTTTTGAAAGTACTTGAGGCATCTGACCCACTGAGCTTCTGGGCAATTGCATAGGTTCAGCGTGGCTTCTGTTTTCTGGAACCACTGAAGGAAGCCTGTTGCTCCTTCGCTTCCAGCGAATTTAGTGGGTTTAGTGGCAACGAACAGTTTGAAGGAGCTTTCGACTCCCCCAGGGTTGGAACCATCTCCTTCGGTGTTAGTTTGTACCATGGCTTGAGTTTGAACAGTTTCGTTAAGTTGATTAACCATAGTGGGAAGGATGTTAGCCATTTGCTAAAAGATGATAGTGGTCAATGCGGTGGGATCCATCTTCAGAAAACAAAAGATTCGAGTTAGATATGGAAATCATAAGGTAAATAAACAATAGAATGACATTATTAATGATTAAAAATTAAAATAACGTCGTTGACTAATCAAAACCCCGAGTCCGTTTCATGATTTTACTTGAACAATATGTTTTAGCCTATAAGCGTCATGTCTCCGAAAGATATCCCAGGTAAGAGAGATGAGTCACTAGGACTACTTAAATACCAGGTCTTTCCTTAGCAAGAACCCTCCGAAGAAATAACCACTCTTCCAGATTACACACAACCCCGAAAACCATTACGCGAACCCGTTGTTTGACGAGAGTGTTCAGAGATGAGAACTTGAATTCCTAAGATGGAACCCTAATGCAATGTCAAAGAATATGCCGATGAGGATGAGTTGCACATGCCATGATAGAAGCTGATGAGAGAAAAAGTTCAGACGGGAGAATCCAAATACCTAGGTCAGGAATATGGTTTATTATTTTTGGCCCCTAATGTTATAGTCTAGATTATTGTTTTCTAATAACCTAATTCCCTATAACCAAGGCTCTAATACCAATTCTGTAACACCCCGACCAATGACGGAAACATCGAGGTGTCACGAAAATTGAATTAAAGCACTTCGATAAAAGGAAACCATATTTTATTATTAATTCAAAACTTAAACGTCTATTACAAGGCATAAGAAACTTAAAAGACAATAGGTTTCCTATATAAATCTCCAAACTTCTAGTCTCAATCATGCTTGATTCTCATCTCCTGAAAAACAAGCAAAAAGAGTCAACTACATATATAGTTGGTGAGTCATAGATTTGTAATAAAATAGTAATAGATAATCATTTGATAAAAGCTTGCAAAGTCTTACATGTTAAACTAAATATGCATGTATTACACTAAATTAATCACATATTCGTCACCCAGTACATAAATGATGTTCGATTCCCTCAAAGGAATCTCTACGATTATGATGTTCAGTTTCCCCAAAGAAACCTCTACGATTATGATGTTCAGTTCCCTCAAAGGAACCTCTACGATTATGATGCTCATGAGACTTACATGTACAGGTCCCTAGAATACGATATAATATAGATAACACAAGCAATTTATTTAATAGTACTTGACTTTTCTTAATAAGAATAAATGATTTCAAGAATAAAATTTCACAACGATTGGCAATGATATTCATGAATAAATATCCTTTTTGATTGAAAACCAAGTAATAATGATATAAAAGTTTGTGCATGTTTTCCATCCCAAAAGATATAAAGTAAAACGGAAACTATGAACTCACCTTAAGTAGTTGGTTGATTACTAGTTTGGCATAAAGAATGATTCAAGTTCGAGGGATTCTTAAATGAATGATGAAATTAGTTAACCTAATGTTACGGTGACGAATAGTAGGATTTCTAGATAGCCTAGGGTTTCATTGAGAATCTTGATTTGGGGAAGATGATTTTATTTTCTTGATTTAGGTTTTTGGTGTATAAATTCGTTTGAAGATAATTACTAAATAACTATAAAAATAATTTTGGCTTGTAAAATATTTGACTAAACAAATAAATTGAAAAACGACTAAACAAATAAATTGAAAAACGACTATAGTTAATATGTATTTATTTGTGTTTATGAAGCATTATGTGGTGACTAAATAAATGAATAATTTAATGAATTAATAAATAAATAAATACCTTAATTTAATAAGTAAATAATTAATTAAATAAATGTCGAAATAAATGAAATAACTTAATGAATTTATAAATAATTGAGTAAATATTAAGTAATTGAATGAATGTCCTCTTGAATGATCAAATAATAAAAAGAATGTAACCGAATAAATGATTGACAAAATAATTATGTTGTTAACTAGATAATTAGGTGAGTAGTCAAATAATAAAAGATTAAGCAATTAAGTTGTTACTAAAACAATTACTAAATAAGTGAAGCTTTTATAAAAACTAATTAGGTTTATTAGGTGTTCTACAAAGTTTATAAAGTTTTTAAACTTGTAAAAACATAAAAATGATGGTTTATACATTTTATGGGGTTTTGAAACATTCTTAAAGATTTTATGAAAAATTATAGAGTTTTTGGATGAATTTATGGGTTAAAATGGAGTAAAAAAATAAAATAAAATAGAAATGAAGAAAACGGGTTCGCAGGGATCGAACCCGCGACCTTCCGCTCACACTATAACCAGCGAACCAATTGAGCTACATCAAATTCTTGTTTTTAATCCATCTACAATTTTTATAACCAATACAATCCTGTCATCTTCTTCCCCAAACACCCACCGGAAACCCTAGATCTTAGACCACAAAATTGAACCCGTTAACGCTCATGAATCCTAGAATTAACTTAGGGGGTTTACTTAGGGATTGGTATAACATTTACCTCGAATAGTTGCCGAAAAAATGAAAATGGAAGGTCGCCGGAGTTCGGCGGCGGCGACGGCGGCAGAATTCGCACGACAACGACGATTTTTAGTGAACTTCTTGATGGTTTAGGTGCGCAAATGATCTAGAAGTGATGTGGAGCCATTTATAGGATCGAATACGCGATGAAAGTGAGTTAAATCGGACTTAAATGTCCGAATTGTTTCACGGTGCGCAAATGATTAACACGCGATTAAGCGACGGTTTCAAGCTCGTAATGGTGATTAAATCGTCATTAGGGACGTTTAATGAAGAAAAAATGATGAAAAACTGTTGTTTAACGGGATTTTGGGTCGTTTTTTGGCCTGTGGCGGCAGTTGCCGGTGGCAACATCGCCGGAAAAACGTGAAACTGAAAAAAAACACATTTTTTTTGTATATCTCTTAAATAAAATATATATTATATATTATTAATAAAAAACCTCATTTTATATGTTTTTATTTATAAACTAAAGTAAATATATAAATGAGTTTTATTTGTAAGATCACATTCGTAAAATAATTTTTTACATAACTTTTAGTAAAAACGAAAGATCACCAAGGTTTCGTTTGAATGAACTAAATGTGTCGATGTTTTATAAAAATGACTAGTTTTATTAAATTTAAAAGTTTATGATATATGATATTTGTTTTTATATTATAAAATCTCAAAAACTAATTCAAAATGAGTAAATGATTCAATTAATTAAAATGGTTAATTAATTCAAATAAATATTAGAATTGAATTTAGACAAATGAATGAAAAAGTTAAACAATACTAGTTGGCAGGCCGGTGCGATGCATGGCCGGGTTTAATAGCGGCTGTTTTCATTATATATTATGGCTCCTGAGTTAAATAGACCTACCCACAAAGGGTATTGGGCTGATATCTATTGCCTAATTGGGCTTGATATTCAGTAAAATCGAACCCTAAGAGAAGACCCGTCCAAATAAAGTTGTGTCTAAAAGTTATTGTTTACATTGGTTTCAATATTTTTCACACGTAAAACTTCTATAAACGGAAAACGAATGTTGAATAACCAGAAATTTGTTAATCATAATGGTAACGAATAGTAATGACATAAATGATCGTTAATAGAATTTAAGCTGTAAACATAATAATGGAACTTGGTAGGTTATGCTAAACCCATGCATTTGATTAGACATTCATTAGGAGTATTCCAATAGTCATACTTAATGCATCTTCTTGATTAATTTGTGTTAAATAGTTCATTTATTTACTTTAGAATGTGATAAGCCATCTCAATTAAGGACCTCATTAACCTCGATGGGTTAATAATTCGGATGATCAATTTCATTTTATAGAAGCCATGTTTCTTTATTCAACGAAGGGGTGTCTATTAACACGACACCATCGATGTCAACTTTCCCTTAACCGTATAGTGTAAATGGCCTATATAAGAAAGTGGTTCTTGTTGTTGGGCTTTAGGTGTAAGAAAATAGATGTGTAAATGGGCCCAATTGCAATTTCAATAAGTGTTGGATATTATAACTTTTATTCCTACTAATTTTTTGATACCCGAAATTTGTTTATTAGGTTTGAGTGACATGCAACTTAGATGGGAACCATTTAATTTGTTATATGTACACCGTCTAAAAAAACAGAGTGACCAATTTTATAAGGATGCAAAATATGGGTCGTGCCCTTTTAGGCCATAAACCAACATATAAGTTGTATTATATCCAAGATATGGAGTTCACATTTCACCACAATAATCCAAGGAAAATCAAACCAATCCAAAAAACATAAGATAGTAAATCACACAATGAAATTGAACCCTAACGAGTACACTATGTTATTGATAATTAAGGGCTTTCCCCCCTTACAAATCTCGGTGTTCTTAGTTGCATCCAGGGAAGTTACTATTTGTGTTTCCATTTAGCCTATTCAAACCTTGAATTTTGACAAGTAAAATTTAATTTCATAATCTGAACATCCAGGGCACCTTACCTCACAAACGAATTTGGTTACTAGATTTAGCTTAATAATTTTTAGCCAAAACAATTTGGCGCCCACCGTTGGGCCATTGGTGTCAACATTTTTCCATGCTCTTGTTAGATTTAATTTTAAATTGATTTTTATAAAAATCTATAAAAAATGGCAACACAACCAAGTACCTCGAATGCAACTACCCCTGCGAGCACTTCTACCACAACCAACACTATCCTTCCTCCTCCACCGCCATGGGTTACCACATCAAAAACCACTACCGTGAACCACAACACTAGCAGGGCTACCAATCAGGGTGTTACAGGATCGAGACGTGGCGGAGAGATCCCAGTATTGGTCTCTAATGATGAACTCCTTACCATGTTCACAAAGGTACAACAGTACATGGAGCAACAACAGAAAGGGAAATATGATATGTTTGGAGAGATAGGCAGGTTGAGGTCGGAAATGAACAGGGTGGATCATACACCCGTGTCTCCTCTCTAGGCCAGAAGGCTGCAATACAACAGTCATGGGAATGGATCTAGTCTAGCAGTTGACATTCAAGTCGTAGATCCCACATTTGCTACTGCTTACATTACCTTGGCTGACAGACCCAGGATGTCTACATTCAGGGAATCTCCGCGAATTCTAGGGGCACCACTACCCGGGATGCTGGTAACATCCTTGGGACTCCTAATCTTAATGCTCATACTAATGAATCTGTGCAAGACGCAGGTCTTAGCCTAGCAGTGGCCAGTGAGCTCAAAAAATTGAAAGAGATGATCTCGAGTATCCCTGGAGTGGTCGAACCTATCCCTAAAGTAGCACCGTCGAGTCATCGACTTTCAAGGTTTGCTTCCTCAATATGTGACGTGGAAATACCCAAGAGGTTCCAGACTCCTAGTATGAAACCGTATGATGGCACAACCGATCAGGAAGAACAAATGACTCAGTATATGGAGGGGTTGGAGGTGATCTACATGCCCACCAAAATCAAGGAGGCATGCCTATGTAAAGGTTTCGGGTCAACACTCACAGGATCAGCCTTGAAATGGTTGCTGAGTGTTCTACCCTTTTCTATCACATATTTTCCTCATTTAATTAACTTATTCAATAACCAGTTCTATTGTAGTCGCAGTTTCAAAAAACTAACGAGTGATCTTTACAGGTTTTCCCAGAATGCTAACGAATCTCTTAGGGATTATGTAAACAGGTTTGGTAGAGAGACCTTGGATATTCCCGGCATGGACATGGCTACTGCTGTCCAGGCATTCAAGATGTGCCTTAAGAAGGATTCGCCCTTCTATGAAGATCTTGTAATGAACCCCTGTCACAGACTTGATGAAGTAAGCCATAGGGCCCTACGATTCATCAGGCTTGAAGAGGATAGGAAAGTACAGGAAAAAGTGGACATTGCCCTAGGATATGGTACCTCTAACAGGAAATCAGAACCAACGCATCCTAGGTCCCAGAGGCCTAAACCATATTCCAAACCCGATAATCCAAAGGTAAATAGGGTTGATCAGGGTGAAGACGAGGATGAGGAAGAGTATCCTACTTTTAATGAATTCTATTTTGCTACTAATGTTGCAGGTGTGATTAATTTTATGCAGGACTTGGGGGACAAAGCGAGGTGGCCCATGAAGACCGATAAACAAGCATCCTGGAAGGATAAGTCCAAATGGTGTGCGTACCATGAAGACTTTGGCCATGTGATCGAGGATTGCATAGCTATGCATAAGGAGATCAGTTACCTGTTGAGCAAAGGCTTCTAGAAAGAGCTCCTGGAGAGAAAGAAAGAAAAATCCAAGGGCACTAACTAGCCAGCAAAATCCAGGGGTGCTGACCAAACCCAAGATGCAGACAGATCACGCGGACATCCTGAGCGGGAAACATCCCCTTCCCCTGATGCAAAGGTAATTTATATTATTTCTGGTGGATCTGATATATGTGGTACTTCTTATTCTATAGCTAAAAAGCACGAAAGGGAGACCAAGTCAGACGTACCCAGGAAGTCAGTCAAAGCCTCGGTACAAGCAGACGTGAAAGACGTTACCTTTGGTGAAGATAACAGGTGCAACGTCATGGACCCTTATCATGATGGGCTCGTGATCACGCTCTACATAGCCAACCACTTCGTGAAGAGGATCCTGATTGACGAGGGCAATTCTATCAACATCATTCAACTAGAAATATTAACGAAGATGGGGATACCCCAGAATGAAGTCATCACTAAATCCACGGTCCTTGTAGGTTTCAGTGGCGAACCGAAGAACACCTGGGAGAGGTGAAGCTTCCGGTTTATGTTTAGGTGGTGAACTCGATGCAACGCTTTTATGTCATGGACGCTCCGTCCGGATATAACATCATCTTGGGCAGACCCCGGATTCATGATATGAAAGTTATACCCTCGACATATCATCAGTGCGTAAAACTGCCAACACCCTGGGGAGTGGTCACCATCCACAACGATCAACATGAGGTGAAAGACTGCTACACATCATCTATGAAGATCTCAGTGAAAGCTCGTCAAGGATAGCAATTAAAGAAGAAGGCCAGGTATGTCCTAGAGGCAAGCGAGTAGGAGGTCAAACAAATAGTCTTATATCCCTTGCATCCTGGGAGGAAAGTGTCTATTGGCACCAACATCCCTGACCTTATTGAAAAAGAGTTGGTGGAATTCCTCAGATCCAGAATGTCAACATTTTCATGGAATACCGAGGACATGACAGGTATATCTAAAGATGTTATAACCCATAAACTTGGTATTGATCCCTCTTACAGGCCCGTGCATCAAAAGAGAAGAAAGTATGCTCCTGAGAAGTATGTGATAATCCAAGAGGAGGTAGACCGCATATTGAAGATCAAGATGATCAGGGAAGTCAAGTTCCCAAGATGGTTGGCCAAGGTGGTAGTAGTGAAAAAGAAAAATGGCAAATGGTGGGTCTGTGTGGAACTGTGGATTATACAGACCTGAACTGTGCATGTCCTAAAGACCTTTTCCCTTGCCACACATTGACTCCATGGTAGATGCAACAGCAGGTCATGAAATGTTAACATTCATGGATGCCACCTCAGGATTTCAACAGATTCAGATGGAGCCGAGCGATCAGGAGGATACGTTACCTCACAAACGAATTTGGTTACTAGATTTAGCTTAATAATTTTTAGCCAAAACAATTATCACGACAGACAGTTCAGCGTTTGTCTCATTATGGCTGGCGATGAAGAAGTTATGCACATAGTCTTCCATTTCCTAAGTACAAACAACATGCATAAAATAATAAAACAACATTAGAAAGCATAGATACATGTGTAGCCGTGTAGGTAGAATCTGTGATTCATGAGTAATCAATGTGTGTTTATTTCTATTAGGATTCCTTAAAGTGAATGTAGATAATTGTTATAAACTGTAAATGCTTTTTTTTCTAAGATTAATTTTGAGTACCACCTGATGCATACATTCACCAATCATTTTCCAGTCATACCCTATTATTATTGTTATCATGCTCATCCTCCTGCAATTGTTAACATAAAGGTGACTCATGAAGTAGGTTTAAAATTGTTTTCGACCAACAAACACCCAATTGTTTTCCCCCGTAATAATGAAAGAAGATGCAGCAAGACACAAATATTCATTAATAGACACTAATTTAAAAAAACAAATAACATCCCATTGTATGCAAATTAAACTTTATATATATAGCAGAATGAATATGAAACCCAAAAACATATGTAGTGTCCATGATTACACTTGCCTACGTAGATTAATTGGGGTTGTGTTCATTTAAGTTTTACAATTTTCCTGGTGGCTTTAAAATTGAGTGTTATTCGGGCAGTTTTATTTATCAAGGAAGTGATCGGATACATATCATGTTTTACCAATTAAGACGATGTTATCTGGAAGCACTTATTTTATAGATAGTACACAATCAATGTTTCAAATGTATACGACACTTTTTATCTTAAATTGGTATATCAGTAGAATATACACATGCAACAGATCAACAATGCAATGTAAGGGATAATCAGTATTTGGCGGCCTTGATGTTTCAATGTACGTGTTTTAATAAAGAAAACATAAAGGCATATGTTTCAAAAATCGACACTTTCATGTATGTGTTTTGTAAGATTGGGATTGCTGACATGTAAACTTCTGTGTATGCCAAAACAACTGCGACAAAACGAAATACATAATCTTGGTTCGGTACCTTTTACCGGGGAGATGAACGTTCTTCGTTAGTCTCCGTACGACTGCAAGGGTTGTCTGCATGAAGAAGGCGAACACTGTTAGTTATCGGGTAAACGCTGATTTCAGAGCATGAAAGAAGTCAGAACGGAAGGTTTACCTTTCGCCAGCGAGATGGAGGGGATGCCTGGATTTCTGACGGTTTTGTAGAGAAGAGACAGGAATATGGATTTAAATGGGCGCCTGTCTCACCTCCTGTCGATTCAATTGCCTTCTAACCGTTGGCTGTCTTTGTTATTTGTTAAGCAAGCGGCCCAACGCCCAATGTGTAGATGGGTCATGGGTTGGCTACGTGGAAGAGTAAAAAGGTAAGTGGGCTCATACAATTTGTGGGTATCATTGCATTGACTATGGATAGATAATTCCTAAAAAAACAATTGGTATATTATATAATTGGTGTTACAATTTTATGTTGGAATACTTATTAATTATCTGCGTCTATAGTGAGTTAGGATTTTAAATAATGGGTATATATTTAAATAAGGGTGTGTTAAATGAGTTGTATGTTCAGTATACTTCAAACCGTCTTTTGATGTCCTTATTTTGTGTAAGCAACTGGATTAAAGCCCATTTCGTATGGCGGGTTGAAGTTTCAGAAAATAGAACCCTAGATGGGATGGCCTATACCATATAATTAGTGTTTTATGAGCATGTAGGCATAAAGTTTGAAGACTGATTTGTTAATTTAGTAAGAGACATTTCTTAGATGTCAAACATATCATAAAGTTAGTCACACGTATTTTTACTAAAAATCCATAATATATGGTGTGTAGCATAAAAATTCATTATTGTATATTCTTTTATGTTTAGTGTCTATGTTAACAAATAGAATGTTATAGATTGAATGTCACTATTCAATTTTTTTTTTGTGAAAACTGTAATGAACGGATTTTATTCAGTTATATTTCCTACCTTAGATTTGGAAGTAATTGTTGTATTAAATATGCTAAAAGTTTGGCTATTAAAAAAATTTTGTATGAAGGTTTGCAAACCTATTTGTACGACACGCATTTCTAAGTGTCATGTTGACTATCTTTTGAAATATATACCTATTGTCCAAATAAGTGTCATGTTTATTAACACATCTTAGTTCATCAAAATATAAATGCTAATACATTGAGAACTGCATAGTTCCTATTCTTTGATCTGCGTACCAAGCTAGAAAATGGAATAATACCTAAAGGATCGAGTTCAAATCCCATAAATTCTCATCTAAATCTAAAACCTAACCACATTTTGAGCAAATGAATCCAAACCAGAAGGCAATTTCTTGAATTTATAAGTTGTAGTCAAACAATTCCTAGTAATGTATGTAAAAAACATAGAAATATGAGATTAGGCAGACCCGACAACAATAAACAGAAAGGTATTAACGTGGGGACATTTCATTCATATAGTTAGTAGCACCGGCACGGTGAAGACAAGGTTAAAGTAGCATCAGACAAAACATTTTGTTTACATAACTAAAAAAGTTGACACGATCAGCAATGTTTCCCCAACAACCATATCTACAAAAAACAGGAAAATAAACATCTACCTGTTTTCCTGGAACATCAACGCTCCACGCCTTGCCACCTCACGCCGCTTTGCCCGCGTCTCAGTCAACATGAACTGCAACCTGGCCAGCCTTGTCTCAGCAATGCGGATTTCCTCACACAGGAGGAAACCAGCAGCGTACCGGAATGGTGACGGCGACTGGGCTAGTAGAGCCGTCAGGATTTTCTCATTTTCCTCCAAATTCCTCTGCAGCACCTGCATCAACGTCTTGATCTCCTTGATGAACTCGGCTAGTGAAGCAGCAAAGAAGTCTCTGACCCTGTTTTCCATTGACTTGGTGTTCCAAATCACTCATATTAGGTATACCATTAATAATGAGTAATACAAAAAAGCGAAACGTAATTAAATGAAATAAGCTTAAGTAGACTAAGCACAATAAAACCAAGTTAGGTGAAGTAAGCTCCAATGGATTGAAACCATTTAGACACTACAAATACAAATTGAACAGTAGTTGCATTTTGTAAGGAAAATCTGACAGTAATAATGGTAGAAACCTATTATGTGACATCCG
>JBCNJP010009154.1:0-32202 GCA_039602395.1 Deinandra increscens subsp. villosa
TATGACATAAGAATTTGTACTCTTTGACAAAAGACGGAGTCACGATTGGAGCTACCAATCAGAGCAGGGGCGTTAACCCAATAGATCTATTCAAACGTTACCGTTTGCAAATGATAATTATTCGGATTCAGTTAATAGTAGGGTTTGAGTTATAGCATGAATGAACATGAGATAACAAGCTTGGACAATGGAAAAGCACATGAAACAGTTATGATAACAAGGTCTAATTGTCTAACATGGAAAAATTTATGTATGAATTCTCCCCCAAAGATAAAATGGTTAAAGGAAAAAGAGGCTGTGAAAACTCACATGATTCAGAAACTGTAGTCGGTAATACGATCAACGGAATGTGCAAGCCTAGATAATTATAAGACATGAAATAATAATAAGTAATTGGGTTGACATTAATGTCACTCCAATTAGGTGGGTCAAGTCTTGACGTAGTGGTAGCCTTAGGGTTAAGTGATTTGAAAAGTTAAAGTGAATGTATCCGGTTATGTATTTATTTGGAAATAATGTAAATTATATATTTTTAATTAAATAAAATATATAAAAATTTCCAAATAATATTTAAAGATGGTAAATATTTATAGAAATAAATATTAAGTCAAAATGAGGGTTTTCACATGAAATTTGATTATTTTGGCTAGTTAGTAAAAAACCGGGCGATTTCGCGGTAACCGCCGATTACACGATATTTATCCGTTTAAGTTAGAAATCAATCAAGTTCAATGAAATATGATTACTTTCTGTCCAAAATAGGTAGATAATTATTTTATGTGTCGGTTTTCATTAGTTTGCCGGTTTGGTGGATTTTGCGTCGGTTTTGCTGTTTTGGTCCCGTTTGCCCGTTAAATGACACTGTTAGGTTCCTAAATTCACCATATGCATTTGTAAACATGTTTTTACCATTAAAATAACCCTATGAGTTCATTTGGACCAGATTTGGGTTTCCTTACAAAAATGATGTTTCCGGGCCCGTCGGGTGTCGGTTTTAGTCCCGGTTTGTGCCCAAATTCAAGTAATTTGTTAAGGGATCTTCTGGCCATGTCCTAGAGTTATTTAAAACATCATAACCTACTGTTAAGAAGTCTAAACTTTCTGGTCAAAACGGATCTATAGTAAAAAGCAATTTCTAGGGTTTTTAAAGTGTACCTTTGTATGTAAAAGTTTGCTATGGTGAGTTTAAGCACTAGTGTTCTTTCTAAAGTCCAAGATATCATATTTTGACTATAATAAGAGTTTAAAAACGTGTCATAGGCATCAAGGGGTCCAAAGTTACAAGATCAACACATAATACACAATAAATACAAAGTTATTGTCTAAAAATGCCAACTAAACAAATACTTGTGTAAAAGTCCAACTAAGCTAAGTTTTGAACATAATATTGCAAGTAAATACTATCATGAGTTTCTAGTAGGTTAATACATGGTGGATCATGAAGATAAATACAAGTAAGTAAGCTTTTATGGGGTAAAATGATGTTTAGACAACAATGTGAGTCAAGACTTGCTAATGGAGTGTTCTAGTCATGAAGGATACTAAAAATACTTGCTAGAACAAGATTTAACTAAGAAAAGTGAAGATGGAACATCGTTGGAAGAAGGTGGAGGCCGAAAATGGTGATGAGGATGGTTGTTCTTGAATTCCAAAGCTTCCTAGCATCATGAATCATCAAGAGTATGAGTGATTACTCAAGAGTTTTAGAGAGAGAGAGTAGAGAGAGAGAGAGGGACTTACGGATCTTGAAAGGGAGAGAGATGAGAGATGTGTTCTTGAGAATGAAAGTGTGTTATGGGGGCTAGGTTTTCTAAAAGGGGATTATGTATGGAAGTAAATGAGAATGGGGGGGGGGGGTGTTTGGTTAGTGTTTGTGTGGGTTTCGGCTCCAAAGAAACCGAGAGGGAGTGAGAGACGGGTTAGAGAGGAGAGGGGAAAGAAAGTGAGGGTGTTTGGGAGTGTTTTAAGTGATGAAATCTAATGTGTAGGATAGTTAAATAAAATGTTAAGTGTTATGTGTGTGTGTGTTTGTGTATGGACCGAAAAGAGGAAGGAAAGAGGGGCTCGGGTTCGAGCCTTGTGCTTGGCCGGTCCAAGGGCTCACCAAGGGAGGTTCAAGGGGGTTGAGTACTTGTGTTATTTGTGTGAGTCTTTTGGTCTAAGTGCAGAATTTTTGAGAGGGAAAAGAGAGTTCAAATGGGAGGGAAATGAGGAACCATTGGGTAATAGGTTTGGAGGGTTATGGGACAACATTAGGCTATAGTTGTAAAGTGGGTTGTAGGGTGCAAGAAACTTGTCTAACCTTGATGTGAATGGGATCTAAGGAGGTCAAGCACAAGTACATGTAAGTAACTAGAAAATAAAGGTGGTGGTTTGGTTGGGTTCTCGTAACCGGCCGAGAAGGGAGGCAAGGGAGACGGGTTCGAAACCCGACTCGAGCAAGGGAGAAAGGAGAGAGGGACGGGTCGCGAAGGGGGAAAAGGAGAGGGGGAAGGAAATAAAATTAAACGCATCGGAACGGGCTCTAACGTTTGGAATGAAAATACTCGAGGGTTAATAACATTGATAAATCATGTTGCATGTTTATATATGTTGCATGCATGTGAAAATATATTCGTCGTGAACGTTAATAAAACTTTATAAATTGTTTTGAACGTAAAATAAATCGATGTTAACATAAGGATTGGATCACAAGTCTCGTTTTGTTGTCGTTTTCTAAACACATTGTTATTTATACGAAATTGTTTATAAATGTCATTTATGAAATATGCGAATGATAAAATGATAAGGGTTGATCAAAGGTTACGTTTAAAATGTATGTTAAATG
Source organism: Deinandra increscens subsp. villosa (assembly GCA_039602395.1). NCBI lineage: Eukaryota > Viridiplantae > Streptophyta > Magnoliopsida > Asterales > Asteraceae > Deinandra > Deinandra increscens. The sequence goes on from JBCNJP010009154.1 coordinate 2,828, forward strand.
ATAATGATAATAATGACTAATCCCAAGATGATGGGATCATGTATGATGTTTTACCACATAGTTTGGTAAATTTTAGTAAACGAATTCGGTTAGTCGCTTTATTATTAATTAAAGTTCCAGCGACCATTTCGTGTAAAGAAGTCATCATGTTCAAGTATTGTTTTCAACATGAATTAAGGCTACGTCAAGGCTATTTTCCTATTGTGAATGAATGTAATTATGATATAATTGACACGTTGCAAGTAAACAGTTACGTAACACAGTTAACACATAAGTATATATTATCGGTTTAAGTCCTTGGAAACTTACGGGTTGTTACATCCTCCCCTAGTTGGGAGAATTTCGTCCCGAAATTCAGCTTGTCATCATGGCTAAGCGGCTGCTACAGGAAAGAGATGGGGATACTTGGCGCGAAACAGGTCTTCACGTTCCCATGTAAATTCAGAACCACGTCGGGAGTTCCAACGAACTTTAACGAGGGGTATACGTCTATGCTTCAATTTCTTGACTGCGCGGTCGACGATCTCGGTGGGTTCTTCAACGAATTGTAGGGATTCATCCAAGTGTATCTCATCGAGGGGAACGGTAAGGTCTTCTTTGGCAAGGCACTTCTTCAGATTACTGACGTGAAACACATCGTGAACGTTACTAAGCTCGGGCGGCAGAAGTAGTCGGTACGCGACGGGTCCTATTGTTTCAATGATTTCGAATGGACCAATGTAGCGAGGATTTAACTTGCCACGTTTGCCAAAACGTATGACGCCTTTCCACGGGGATACCTTCAGTAATACTTTTAGTAAACGAATTCGGTTAGTCGCTTTATTATTATTGAAGTTCTAGCGACCATTTCGTGTAAAGAAGTCATCATGTCCAAGTATTGTTTTCAACATGAATTAAGGCTATGTCAAGGCTATTTTCCTATTGTGAATGAATGTAATTATGATAAAATTGACACGTTGCAAGTAAACAGTTACGTAACACAGTTAACACATAAGTATATATTATCGGTTTAAGTCCTTGGAAACTTACAGGGTTGTTACAGACAGTATCGAGTCAGGCCTAGAGTTCGCATACCAAAGAATGGAGGAAGCCTCTCCCCCACTATCACTCTTCTAGACCAGGACTACGGGTCTAGCCAGGACCCGTACACTAAACGTGGTGCGTCATGGCGGCTTACCATGGAAGTCTAAAGTAAAAGCATAAAGAACCGGATGAACTTCAAAGAACACATCACCAGGACGGTAGAATTCCACCCCTTCCTTTTCTTTTCACTTTTATTTTTAGATATCTATCTTAGTTTATTTAGTTTTTATTTTTAGTACTAGTAGTTTAGTTACTAGTACTAAAGATCGAGGTTCGCCTAATGTAACTCTGAGCTCAGACTAGTAGGAAATATTCCTACTAAGACGCGGGCAGATTTACCGGATCTCTAGTACAAGTATTTCAGAGTGTAACTTAGTAGTGTAGGTAATAAATAAAGAAGACAACGGAGGAAGAGACGAGCAAGAGCTAGAAGCGTTGGCCAAGGCAATGTAACCTCAAAGGCAGAATCCATATCTGAACAGTACAGTCGGTGAAATCTTTCTTAGCCTTAAACTATTTAAATCACACTGTTGCTTTTATTTTGTGCTAGCAGAAGCACATTGAGGGCAATGTGCAATTTAAGTGTGGGGACGGGATTGTCAACTTTATCCGGAAATACGCAACACTAAACTTTTGCTCCACCGCAAAAAAATTTTGAAAATTTGCAAAAATTTGTCTTCTGAAAAAGCCAATAAAACTTGTTTATGGACCAAAATCATTTAAATAAAAACAATGTATTCCAAACAGAAAATATCCGAACCATTTAAAGTTCAATGGATACATTAAAGCTATTTTGGGTATAGTAAACCGAACCCAAAGTTTATTTTTATACAACTGGTACTTGAAACCCCTTTTTCCCACATTTTAATGAGTGTTCGAGCCTAATCCTGTAAATATCTAACATGCTCATACTCAACAAAAATTGTGAGAAACTAGGTGAGTCATTTAAGCCAGAACTTGGTAAGGGTATATAGTTCAAGATGGACAAAGTCGGAAAACATGTTTTCATATGATTGAGGCCCCTAGGATATACCCCTCTTCTCTCATTCACCCCCAAAAATTTCTTTACCACCCAACAAAATATCCCCTAGTAGCCCCTTTGAGCCTAAACATTTCATTTCTTAACCCGTAAATTTATTTGCATAAACCCCTTTCCCCCAAAAATAGTCTTTTTCGAACCAAACCCTTTTGGCGCACTTTTACACCCCTTTATTTTCACAATAGCAAAAGATTTTCGAGGAAAAAGCTTTTCAAAAGTAAATGGCCCGTTATCATCATGTTACGATATGATCTACCTGGACTATTGCTGCAGAAATCCGTCTGATGCATGAAGACGTCTATACTGGTATGTATCTTATTTATCTAAAAAAAAATTCTTTGTTTCTGGAAATAACAAAGTGAATGCTCTTAGTTAATTTCACTATCCCTGGCCACAAAAACCTCAAGAAATTTTTTTCTAAAAAAATATGATGCTTTTGCAACTTTAAACCCTCTTCTACCAAACCTCCAAACCCTTAGCCCTAGCCTAGCCTCAAAAACCCGTAAGCCCTCATGATGAAAGCATGGATCTCGGCGAGATATGTGGCGGATTAATCCCTTCACAACACTATGACCCTTGTCTGATCTCACCTTGGTATGAGTGATCCCTCAAATTTGTACATATATTAACCCGAGTGTCGAGTGATCCCTTGTGAGGTGTACATAGTTCTATAAGTCTAAATGAAAGAGGGTACGGCGGTGGATCATTACATAGATACAAAAATCCTTGTTTTTATGAATTTGAAGCGTACGGCCCGATTTTTATGGTGCGTGTAAGGGAATAATTTGTGGCTTGTGTATTAAATTATCACTTAGCGGACTATTTTGAAGGCCTATGTGATAGAATAGGTGAAAATTAGTTGGGATATGGGTATATTGGGTCATTGGGCCAATTTAGACATGTTTGGGCCCAATTAGAAAGAGTTTAAGGGGAGTTTAGTGGGCCATTATAGTCAAATACGGGAATTGACTATTAATTAGGGTTTTTGGGTTGTCTTGTTCTCCAAGTTGGAGAATCCCTATATAAGGGAAGCCCTCCTCTCATTATTAGGTTGCGGTTTTTTGGTGTTTTTGCTAGTAGGTGATTCACGAATTTCTCTTTAGAGAATTTCAACTTGTGTGTTGCAACCAAGGGTGTTTAATCAAGTTTTCTCTTTAATCGGTTTGTCTTTCCTAGTGTTTTCATCTATTATTTGCATTGTTAATTCGTGTTCTTGAATCATCCATTGACACCGGATTCCGCACGGTGTTTGTGGTTGTGATATCGCGTTTGGATCGTTTTCGGGACTTACAATTGGTATAAGAGCCAAGAAACGCAAGTTTCGAGGCTCTCGCGATATCGGATTCAGGTTTTTGGTAACTAACAGTTTGAGTTTTTGTGGTGATTTTCAGCATTTAGCACGATTCAGAAGTCTTTTAAGGTCAAAACTCAAAACAGTAGCTTTCGAGACCTTCTGTTCGTGATTCAGAGACTTTTCGAGGCAATTGAAGACTTTTCGATCAGGCTTTCTGATCGGAAAAAAAAATCCTCCTGTCGCTTTCCTGTGATCGAGAAAGACCCTTTGTGTCTTTTCGATCAGACGTTTTTAGTCGAAAAGTCCCATTTTTGAGACTTTTCGATCAGCTACTCATAATCGAGAAGTCCCTCTTTGTGACTTCTCGATCAGAAGTTTCGATCGGAAAGTCCTCCATAGCGACTTTTCGATCAGTCCGCACCACAATCAAGAAGTCCTCTTAGTGACTTATCGATCCGTTATCACGATCGGAAAGTCCCTTGTGACTTTTCGATCCACTGCTCTCCTCAATCGAAAAGTCCCCTCCGAGACTTTTCGATCCAGATCCAACCTTTTCGATCGTAAATCACACCTTTCGACCACTTTCCTATCCGATCAAAAAGTACTTTTCGATCAGCCCTGTCCGACCGAAAACCCCTTTTCGACCCAACCCCCTGCTGATCGAAAACCCCTTGTCCGACCGAAAACCCACTTTTCGGTCCAAATCCTTTTTGCGGCAAAAACACTATTTCGAACTGTTTCACTAAAACGGACGTAACTTGGGCCTCGTTTGGAGTTAGAAGCTCAAATTTTAACACGACGTCCGTGAGAACGAGCCCCAAAATTACCCCCGACTAACATCTAGGGGAGCTCGTTTGGACCTCCAAATTCCACTCCGAAGGCCTCCGTTTTTCAGTTTTAAGTTTTTGACACTATTCTTTGAATAGTGATTTTGCCGCTTATATAGGGATTGCACTAGAAGAGGATTCAAAGAAAATCATGCCTCTACTTCAACAAGGTACCACCGAAGCCAATATAGGTAAGAAAGAGGTATGCACTTGCTCTAGCTCTCACTGTCAAGATGTGTACAATTCTTATAAAGATTTTGAAAGCAAATTTTACTATGAATCCCTAAATTGTGAACGTGCCAATAGAGAGTCAAATAATTTTAAAGATATGGCTAGAGTAAATAAGGAAAAGTATGAAGCTGCTAAGTTAGATGTCACAAATCTTGACAATCAACTGAGTGACACTAGAGTTTTGCTGAGAGTTGCTAATACAAAAGTTGAAGAACTAACAAAAGAGGTAGAAGAATTAAGAGATCAACTTGCTAAATCTCAAAGTAAATTAGACTCTAATAATAAGATTCAATCAAAAATGCTGGAAGCAAGGTCTCATTTCTATAACTCTGATGTTAGGATGAAGTATGTTCAACAGAATTCAGGTCTGGGTTTTGGGGATGACAACAAAGATGAAACTTCATCTCACACTGTGCCTATGCCATATATGCATGAGATGATTTCTGAACATGAACCATCAAAGGGAACAATAGATTCTTTATCTGACATTGACAAAATACTTTCGAAATGTACTATTAAAATTACTGCTCCTGTTTCTAACCCTACTACTTCTTGTGCAGATACAGAAAACAAAGAAGCAGGTTCAAAGGGGGAAAGTGTTGGCATTGAGAGTCAAAAGTTTCCTGACTTTAAAACTGAAATTTTTGCGTCAAATAAGTCTGAGTCTGAATTGCGCTTTGCTAAGTCTGATGTTTTTGACAAAACTTCTGTTTGTGGTGCTTTTAATTTCGGTGCTTGTGATCCTAAACTTTCCAAACCTTTGAGGAAAGTCAGGATTTTGAGAAAGGGTAAGGGACCACAGGTTGCTGGTCCTAAGCCTACTGATGCCAATTTGGTTGGTTTGAATGATTGTTTGAATGTGTGTGCTAATATTTGTGATAATACTAGTAATGTGCAGAATGGGTAGAATGTGCACGAGGCCAGACCACATGACTTTATACCATATCCTGAGGTGAATTCTGTGTATGACCAATTTGTGCCAGTACAGCGGGAGTATGTGCTAACAACTAGGCCCAATGGCAAAGTTATGTGGATCCACAAAAACTCCAAACCATCTTGGGTATCCACAGGAAAGAAATATTCCCAAGCTCCCGCATACCCAAAGAAACAGTCTTGCCACGTGTGTGGGAATCCTGGACATGTGGCAAGAAATTGTTTATATAGACCATATGAACCCTACCACCCTAAAACTCATTTGCAAAACTACCAAGGGCAATCATATGGTGGCACAAACCACAAACCTGGCCACAGAAAGGTAAATTCTCAGCCAAAGGTACCTACAGGCTCAAAGGTATCTAAAGTGACCAAAGAGTCTGCACCTTCACACCCTAAGGTGCAGAGACATGTACCTTCACAACCAAAGGTACATAAGGTGACCAAAAAGCCTGCACCTTCAATCCCTAAGGTGCATAAGTCTGTACCTCAACAGCCAAAGGTACAGAAGGTGAATCAAAAGCCTAAGTCACCACAAAAACCAACAAAAAATGGTTTTAAAACTGATAATGCTTTTCATTCTAAATCAAAACCAGTAAGTTTTCCAAAACCGGTCAGTTTTCTAAAATCAGCTGGTTATTCAAAACCAAATGTGAGGTGTGAGGAAGAGAGGTGGAATAAGTCAAAGGTGGTAAACCAGAATTACCAGCCTAAAGGGGTGTATAAAAAACACTCCAAACAATTTCAAAATGTCAAGATTAAAAATCAAAATCTTCAGAAGAATCCACCCAAGAGTCCTCAGGTAAAAGAAAAGCCGAACCACCAAACCTGGAAGGTCAAGAACAAAGATGTTCCCAAAGATGACCAGACAAAACCCAACACCAAGGCAGCCACACTCCCAATCCCTGATGTTACCAAGGGAATGTTTTTAAAAGAAATTTCTTTCACCGACTCTTCAGGCATACCCAGAACCACAATGGCCTGGGTACTTATGGCTAACTAATCTTTCACCTTGTGCAGGAACAGTCAAGGATGACTTTCATTAACCTTGTTTGTTTGTGATAGTGATTGTTCCAGGCACAGGATATGAGGCATCTCTCTACTACATGACATGAAGATTTCAATGGAGGGTATGTTTCCTTGTGAGAGGTAAAACAGAATCAGCAGAAAAAGGTAACATTGTCTTAATTGTTTGTTTCTTGGCAAATATGATGTGAAGTATGGTTGTGCATAAAACAAAACCCATTTCTGCAATTTTTCAAAAGATAAACTTTGAACGTTAGCTTGGCCAGTTTTAGTAGAAATTTAGTGATGTGTCAGTGTGTTCATAAAAAACAAAAAAAAAATCTAAAACTACAAAAATAGAGTTTTAGTTTTACTTGGTGTGTGCTGTTATTAATAATCAAAAAGTAAGGGGAAGAATAGAAAAGATGAAACAGTTGACCCCTCAAAAAATATTGTGCTTTCAATTTTAATCTTTTGTTTGTTTGTTTGAGAAGGTGGGAAATGAAATATTTCCGTTCTCAGAATGACTGACACGCGTAAGGCAAAAGTGAAAGACATGATCCAAGGTGATGTGCTCGGTAGGCTCAGTTTCAAAAACAAAGGTATGGGTCACAACACTTAAAAGATAAAGTATGTCATTTGACGGGATACACACACTTAGGTTAAGTGCTTGTTCTATTTGACTACAAAATTGTTCCCGATACACACGCCGAGACTCCAAAGTGTTGAATCGAAAATCTCAAAAAGTCGGCGTCCCCTCTGTTTTGTGTGAGCAAAGATCTGGGATGTCAAAGCCGTCAGTCAAGTCTTGCCTCTGCTTTGCGTGAGCAATGACCTGGTGTAGAATGGTTGACGTGTTAATCAGACTTTCCTCTGTTTTGCGTGAGCAAAGACCTGGTTAGTCTGTATTAACGTGCTTGCAGATCGCTGTATATAATTTACACCCCAAAAGATGCCAATGTGCACAACAAAAGAGACCCTCTAGTGTCCAAAACCCTTCAGCCCTGACTTTGTGACTAGGCTTATGTGTTTGATGAAAGGTTACCACCTGACTGATAAACGCCTCTAAGTTGAAATCATACAAGTCTTTGTATATTATCCCTATCTCTTTTATGATCTGTTCTTTCTCTTCTTAACCAAGTCTCGAGAAAAGATTCAAAACTCTGGATATGGGAATGTGAAAATATGTGGTAGGGAATGATCAAACTTGATAGACTGCACATATTAATTACCTAGGATTTGTGTGTGACTGTCGGATGTTCATAATTAATGCACCTAAAAGATAAATAAGTGACAAACAGCCGGGAAAATGATAAATAAGTGACAAACAGCCGGGTAAAATGAAGGAACATGGGTTTAAGAAGGAATCGCCTGGACGTGTTCGAGTAATAGATGCTGCAAAGGGTTCCTCAGTCAGATTCATACGGTTTGATCCCAAATAAAACCTTCACGTTTAGAAATTTGGTATGTTTGTTTTGTTTTTATTTTTCTTTTGAGTCATTTTAAGTTTTTATTGTTTATTTTTCAACCATGGCCAGGTTAATTTAAAGGTTTTAATAAGTTTTATGGGTTTTATGCAAGAATGTTTCACTCCTCCAAAATCTCAAGGGGAGACAATGCGAAGAGTCCTCGGGTTCAGGGGAAGTATTTATAGGGAACCCGTAACCTATGTTAGGGTTTTTGGTTAAATAAGGCTAACCCGATAACCAGTCATCATTGTCTGGTTAGTGTTTGTTCCATGTTGTGCATGACAGGTTAAATGAGGTGTCATGGAGAAGAAAAGTCAATGAGTGCTGCTACTGTTCGTGTTGAAGAACCAGCCGGAAAAGGACTTACCCTATGCTCAGGGGAAGTTTGTTGGTTGTTCAAGTAAAGCTTCCAAAGACACCGTTCTCAAGTTTAGGGGAAGCTAATTTAAGAAAAGATGCAGAGCAGTCACAACGAGAAATTCAAGAATGCCAAGACAGAGGTTTTCAAAATTTATCCTCTGAAGTTAATGGCCAGTCAAGACAGTTACTGATGATTCAGCAATGACTCAATAGTTTTCAAGAAGAAGCAAGTATTTGAGAATCCTCCTCTCATTACTTGTTCATCACTAGAAGTTCAAGCTGATGCTGAATGAGAGAACACTCCCTAAAGTCATTTGTTGTTGCCCAATGAGGATTGCTAAAGAAAAGAATCTTCATCAACCCATGATCAAGCCAAGGAGAAGACTACAAGTCTGAAGATTGAAAGTAGAAGACATTTAATATCACAAGCCAAGGGGAAGATTGTAAGGGAATAATTTGAGGCTTGTGTATTAAATTATCACTTAGCGGACTATTTTGAAGGCCTATGTGATAGAATAGGTGAAAATTAGTTGGGATATGGGTATATTGGGTCATTGGGCTAATGTAGACATGTTTGGGCCCAATTAGAAAGAGTTTAAGGGGAGTTTAGTGGGCCATTAAAGTCAAATACGGGAATTGACTATTAATTAGGGTTTTTAGGTTGTCTTGTTCTCCAAGTTGGAGAATCCCTATATAAGGGAAGCCCTCCTCTCATTATTAGGTTGCAGTTTTTTGGTGTTTTTGCTAGTAGGTGATTCACGAAATTCTCTTTAGAGAATTTCAACTTGTGTGTTGCAACCAAGGGTGTTTAATCAAGTTTTCTCTTTAACCGGTTTGTCTTTCCTAGTGTTTTCATCTATTATTTGCATTGTTAATTCATGTTCTTGAATCATCCATTGACACCGGATTCCGCACGGTGTTTGTGGTTGTGATATCGCGTTTGGATCGTTTTCGGGACTTACAGTGCGAATGGGCAGGGATCCGATGGGTGCCGCAACCCGACCCGTTTAACAAATGGGTAGCGTACCGCCTGGGATTTTCTCATCCTAGGCGTACCGCCTCAAATTGTGATCTTGAAACTTTTGAATATTTTTTTTTTCCAAATTTTCCATCTCGGATTATGGTATAGGCACAATGGTTACAGAAACAGACCTTAGTCCCTTAAAAAGATAATTTTTTTTAATAATCTAATCCGGCACGCATGGTTGTTCCCCTGCTGGTTCATGACAGCTTGTCGAGTACGGTAAGTCGGTCGGTTTGAGGGACCCCGAAACTAAATGGCATTACACCACTTCATTTGATCACTGGCAGCACCTTCCCTCGACATTTGTACTCCTCACAGACGATTAGCAGTTAGATGGTGAGACAAGCAAACGTGCCTAAAGGTGGTTGACCTTCTGCCAGTGAACAATCTTAAGGGGATGGTATAAAATACGGGTTACCAACTTCACCATTGATAAGTCTCCCAAATGATATTAATAGTGACCGAGTTGATCAAGACACACCTTTTTAGTGTAGCTATATTATTCTTAATTATTTTGCATATATATTAACATCTTCACTTGAAGATTGCTTAGGTTAGACGTCAACAACGATGAAATCTTCACTTGAAGATTGCTTAGGTTAGACGTCAACAACGATGAAGTATCAAGAGCCCTCCTTTTCCTTTGTGTCTTTGATCGACCCCGATTCAACTTACCACTACTATACTGCCCACGATGGGTGCACTTGCCTGTGAATGTGGTGAAATAGTAGTTGCTAGTAAATCAGGTTTTATAAATTTAAAAGCTTCAAATGCTAAAAATGGTGTCACAAAATAATGCTATATTTTATATATACACCACAGCACACCAGTGATCAACTCATGTCATTCGTGTACACAAAACAAACAAACGCAATGTAAATAAATTCAATCTTTGATTTCACTCAAGAACAAAGATACAAAGACTCAGAGCAAAACACCTTTGATAACACACACTTAAGCAAAATGTTACAATATTTCTAGCCTAACACACTATATAAAGTGCCCGATCATCCGAACTGGGACTTGTCCGAACTGGCAGTTCGTGTGACATCCGAGAATTTCAAGGTTAACTTCCGTTAGACAATTCCGTTAGTTACGTTATAAGTGTTAACTTAGTAACTAATGCTTAACTAGGCCGAATACGTCCACGTCCTTTGGTTGATCACCGAACCCGTCCATACGTGTTATGTGTTTATTCATTTTGTGGAATTATGTGCAATATGATTTAAATGCATGATTATTATTAAAAAGAATGACTATTTAATTATTTGATAAATTATGTGACAAATTGCTAAATTGTGTAATTATGTAATTAACCAAGTAATTAAATGTATGCATACATGTTAAGTGATTGGGCTAGTAATTAGTTAATGATGGACTAATCATGGGCAAGTCATTTACTAATCATTGGGGGCCTAAATCCCAATGATAAGCCCACAAGACCATTGGTATTTAAATGAACAATTAAACCCTAATTACCCATTTGCATACATCACACAAGAAACACCCACACACTCTCTCCCTCTTGCGATTCTGGACCAGCCCTAGAGACCATCAAGATCAGCCATCTTCTCTGTTGGTGAAGATCATCCATCGATTCTTGATCAAACCGTGAGTCCCAAAACCATGTTTCTTGCTTTTCTATGTGTTTTCTTCATAAAGCATGCCTAGATCTCCATGGAATCGTTAGATCTTCTGTTATAATGCTTAGGAATGCTAGATCTATCATAAAAACTACAACTTTACGTGTGAAACTGATCCATACTGAAGATTTATGCTAGATTAGGTTATTTTGGGTAAAATGTGTTATTGAAGATTTGATGATGAAAATGCATGTTTATGATGTTAAAAATGCTCCTGTGATGTTCCTAAATGATTATGTATGCTTGAGAATGAACTACATGAAGTATGGAGGCTGTTAGAAAGATTTTTAGTCAAATTTACGGGTTTTTTTAGCGACTAGCGAAACTGTGCCTTCATCAGGCGAAATTATGTAGCGAAACTACGTATATCTCCTTCCAGCGACACTATACAGCGAAACTATAGTGTCGCTGGGTAAACCAACCAGACCTGTCCGAACGAAACTACCGAGCGAAATTCCCTGAACGAAAGTTCAAACCAGTTTCGGGCGAAACTAGGCTAGCGAAACTGTGCCAACAGTTTCGAGCGAAACTAGCCTAGCGAAACGGTGTCATCGGGTATTGCCTAGCGAAAGTGCTGCTCGTGCACACAACGAAACTGCCTAGCGAATCTATACTAGCGAAACTGTGACCAGACCTAAACCCAAACTTATGCAGTTTACTTGAATGTTATGCCATAACTTACATGATTATGCTATGATGAGACATGTTTGATTTCTGATTTATGTGAACCCTGGTTTATGATCAACCATCGGTGTCGTGTGTCGGTATGTCGAGTCGTAGTTCCAACGTGCTATGCTATGGGCCATAGTGACGTGAGTTAAAGATAAGACACAAAACTAATACTTAAGACCTAAACGTGTTCATAGGTCTTCGTTAAGCAATACTTGGATTAATTAGCAAGTGTAGCCGAGCAACCTAAGGTGATTTTCACAAACCCTTTAATTGTGTGCCCGTTCGGGTCACAACGAATTTATTAAATGGAAAACAACGCTGACATTTTGAGGTATCGCCAAATGGGATATCTGTTATGGAAGTTGGAGTGTTCTATGGGAAACACTTGCAACTGTCCACCCTTGGGATTTCAAATGAAATCCGGAACAACCATTTTGATACTTAAACTCTTTTAGGATTTCAAAGGAAATCCAGAACAAACGATTTTAATATGACTAGTGTAGGTTAAAGTCCAAACCAAATGATATCACATGATTTATAAGGATGCCTTAAAACTTAAAAGTCCTCAACAATGTAGTACCATTAATTCGTGAAGCGAGGGGATGTTGGGTGGATCTACTGAGGGTTGACAACCCTGCTCCGCGGTACACAAATGTGTAGCCAACCGGGTGGAGGCCGAACGGAGTGCAATATCAGCCTATTTTAGTTGTGGGTCCCATGAGGAACACAACTGGAGGCACAAACCATCGGTAAATTCCGAACTCTGTTACGTCAGCTTTGGTACGAACTTCCTTAGTGCATGGAAACCGGATTAGCTACCCGCGATATCCGTTGACCGCTTTAACTTTTACTTAACTAGTGCATATTCGATAATTCAGCACTTGGCAATGTTTTGCAAATCTACTACTTATTTATATGTTGATAAATATACTTATGAGACCGGGCCAATGCATGACATGCCCACCGTGAACTCACCAACCGTTAGGTTGACACTTGTATGGTTTTCACTTTTGCAGATCGCTGAGGAGTACCCACTGGAGGTTGGCATGGCACCTGAAGATACTTATTTTATTTTGAACTTAAATTGGGAATGAAACAACAAATTATGTTTTGTAATTAAAGCACGTGGTTAGTGCTAAGACGCTTATGTTATATTCCGCTGCGAACTTTTAAAACTGTTTTATTTTGAATGTTTGGACTTTACTCTGATTCGTTTAGTATTTGTAACTAATGGTTGTGGTCCTAGTTTGCTCGCACCCCTTAACGGTATAAACTCCGTTAGTGGTTATTTGGGGGTGTGACAGATTGGTATCAGAGCCATAAGTTGCAGAGAACTGGAATCATTTTTGATGAACGATTTGGAAACTGCAACTTGAAACCTTAGTTACAAACGAACAAACAAAATTCTCAAAACAAATTTTCATGTGGCAACCCGGGATACTCGCTCTGCTGTGTAAGTAAATACTTCATATGTATATATATATATATATATATATAAATATATATATAGACCGTGTCTAAGTAGTCTAACGGAAAACCTTAGGGGAAATTTTCACACACGAAAACGAAATGCGAACGCTGATACGCACACTATTCTGGGGAAAGCGACAACGAAACGACGCTACACGCTACGTCCTGATTTCTACTACGATGACTACGCCGACGGTGACTTTTATGGGAAAGCCGAATTTCGACGATAGTACTTACGAATTACGATGTTCTCCGACGACGCCTCGATTTAGCACGAAAATTTTCTGGACTAATAGTGGGATAACGGGAAATTGTTAATATACATATTATGGGACATGTATAAAGTATAACTGTGACTGAACACTGGCTACTTTAACTGTCCAGCAAAATGTCTGGAAGAGGACACGGAAGAAGCAACATTAACATGACAACTGCAAGCGATGATTAACGAACACGTGCAAGCCGCAGTGGCAGCCGTCCAAGCTGTATACGCCGCACAGGGTAATTATTATGCCGGTTAAGGCACAAAGCGATTATATTTTGACCTGTTTAAACTTAAAACCCGAACTATTATTGCATCAGGAAACCACCATCACTGCACATTTAAGTCCTTCATGGACTGCAAGCCGATAACGTTTTCCGGCGAAGAAGGAGCGGTAGGACTCCTCAGGTGGATCAAGAAGTCTGAGAAGGTCTTCTCTATGTGCAACTGCCCTGCCGAGAACAAGGTGAAATTTGCGACTGGTACTTTCGAGGGAGCAACTCTCTCCTGGTGGAACGCCGAGATTCAGATGATTGGGTTAGATGCGGCTAATGACATGGAATGGGGAGCGTTTAAGGAACTGGTTATGGAGGACTATTGCCCACGAGATCAAGTCAAGAAACTGGAAGGAGAGTTTTTGAACTCCAAGATGTCTGGGTCAGAAGTGGAGGAGTACACTGCGCGTTACCACGAGTACGAGGTACTGTGCCCAACAATGGTTGATGCTGAATTTAAGCGCATTGAGCGTTATCTGGAGGGTCTTGCACCCCAAATCAAGAGCTTGGTGACCGCAAGCAACCCAACAACCGTGCAGCAAGCCATCCGTTTGGCTCACAAGTTAACCGATCAGGAAATCGAGAGGGGTACTCTACCCGCAAAGGCCACTGAGAAGACTGCCTTGAGTGGCAAGCGTAAGGCTGAAGAAGAAGCTCCAGCAACATCTGTGAACAATCAATCTGTTGGAAATCAATCTGGGAGGTCCTCTAACTCCCAATACCAGAACAAGCGACCAGACAACACAAGGTCCAATTTCAACAACAGTGGAAGTAACAATCGCCAAGGCGGGAATGGAAACTACAAGGGTAAAGCTCCGTTCTGTAACAAGTGCGGAAAACACCACAATGGTATGTGCAACAAAGGTTTGGAATGTGGAAGATGTGGGAAGATGGGGCATGAGGCCAACAACTGCTGGACCAACTTACAAAGGTTAAACAACAACGGTCAGAACCAAGGCGGAAATAACAACAACAGGGGAAACGGAAAAAACCGCAACGGGCAAGGAAACAATCAGAACAACAACAATGGTGGAGCCCGTGGCTGTTATGAATGTGGTGCTCAAGGCCACGTGAGGAAAGATTGCCCGCAATTGCGCAGACAAGGGAATGGTAACAATGGCAACGGTGGAAACCTGGGCAACGGAAATGGTAATGGTGGAAACGGTAATGGTGGGAATGGTAGAGGTCGTGCCTTCGTTATGGGTCAGGGAGAAGCTCGCAACGACGCCAACGTGATTAACGGTAAATTCATCTTAAATGGTTTCTTCGCTACTATATTGTTTGATTCTGGTGCTAAAAGAAGTTTTATTTCCACTAAGTTTGCTAGACTAATTAATGCTAAACCGATTGACTTAGATGCTACGTATGTGGTAGAACTAGCGAATGGTAAACTTCAGAATACAACTCAAATAGTTAAGGACTGTAAGTTAGAACTAGCTGCCATACGTTAGGAATCGATCTTATGCCTTTCCCGATTGGTAGTTTTGATGTTATAGTAGGAATGGATTGGTTATCTGAAAACCGAGCTGAAATCTTATGTAAAGAAAAAGTGGTTCGTATTCCACTCGAAGAGGGTAAAGTGTTAACAGTTCAAGGTGAAAAAGGTGGAGCAGTGACCGGTATTATCTCTTTCCTCAAAGCTCAAAAGTGCCTTCGTAAAGGTCACTTCGCGATCCTTGCAAACGTCACAGACACGACACTTCCCGAGCGTAGAATCAGCGACTACCTGATAGTCCGTGACTTCCAAGATGTATTTCCTGATGATTTGCCTGGTTTGCCTCCATTTCGACAAGTCGAGTTTGGAATAGACTTAACTCCCGGAGCCGCTCCGATCGCACGCGCACCTTACCGTTTGGCGGTAAGCGAACTCAACGAACTCTCCGCACAACTTCAAGAGTTACCCGACAAGGGGTTTATTCGTCCAAGTTCGTCTCCATGGGGAGCACCGGTATTGTTTGTCAAGAAGAAAGATGGAACGTTCCGAATGTGTATCAACTACCGAGAGCTTAACAAGGTCACGATCAAGAATCGGTATCCACTTCCTCGAATCGACGATCTCTTCGATCAGCTACAAGGTTCAAGCTACTTTTCAAAGATTGATCTACGGTCTGGATATCACCAACTTCGTGTTCGCAATGAAGATATTTCTAAGACCGCCTTCCGAACTCGGTATGGTCACTATGAGTTCCTGGTTATGCTGTTTGGGCTAACCAATGCACCTGCTGTATTTATGGATCTGATGAATCGAGTGTGCAAGCCGTACCTCGATCAGTTTGTGATAGTTTTTATCGACGATATCTTAATCTACTCCAAGACAAAGGAAGAACACGAGAGACACCTACGACTTATCTTGGAATTGCTCCGCAAGGAACAACTTTACGCCAAGTTCTCAAAATGCGATTTTTGGATTCGCGAAGTCCAGTTTCTTGGACACATTGTTGATCAGGATGGAATTCATGTCGACCCAGCTAAAGTGGAAGCTATCAAGAATTGGTCTACTCCGAGAGCGCCGACCGAAATCCGACAATTTTTGGGACTTGCCGGATATTACCGAAGATTCATCAAGGGTTTCTCGCAATTGGCTCAACCCTTAACGGCCTTAACGCATAAAGGAGTGCAATATAGATGGGGTGAAAAAGAAGAACGCGCATTTCAAACTCTTAAGGACATGTTATGTTCAGCTCCGATTCTCGCGTTACCCGATGGGGTTGACGACTTTGTAGTTTACTGTGATGCATCCATCCAAGGACTCGGTTGCGTGTTGATGCAACGGGACAAAGTGATTGCCTATGGGTCCAGGCAACTGAAGGACACTGAGAAGAATTATACAACGCATGATTTGGAATTAGGAGCCGTTGTTCATGCACTCAAGATTTGGAGACATTACCTCTACGGAACAAAGTGCACAATATTTACCGACCACAAAAGCTTACAACACATCTTTGATCAGAAGGATCTCAACATGCGACAACGACGGTGGGTCGAGTTACTAAATGACTATGACTTAGCAATTAAGTATCATCCGGGAAAAGCCAATGTCGTGGCTGATGCCTTAAGCAGAAAAGAGTATGAAAAGCCTCGAAGGGTACGAGCGCTGCAACTTACTATCCATACAGGACTGCCGGATCGAATCCGCGATGCTCAAAGAGAAGCATTAAAAGAAGAAAACTTCGAAGCCGAAGCATTGCGAGGGGTAGATGGTAAATCTGAAATTAAGTCCGATGGACTCCGATATTACAGTGACAGAATTTGGGTTCCGTTACTTGGAAATCTCCGTGAGCTCGTGATGGACGAGGCTCACAAATCAAGGTATTCGGTGCACCCTGGATCGGACAAAATGTACCAGGATTTGAAGAGCTTGTATTGGTGGCCGAATATGAAAGCCGACATTGCGCGATATGTGGCTAAGTGTTTAACGTGCTCAAGAGTTAAGATCGAGTACCAAAAGCCTTCTGGATTACTGCAGCAACCAAAGATCCCAGAATGGAAATGGGAGGATATCTCCATGGATTTCGTAACAGGACTACCTCATCGATCGAATCGACCAGATGCGATTTGGGTTATCATTGATCGACTAACCAAATCTGCACACTTTATTCCAATGAGGGAAAGTGACAACATGGATAAGTTGACAAAGCTGTATATCGACCAAATTGTGGCACGTCATGGAGTGCCTAAGACTATTATCTCAGATCGAGGTCCTCGGTTTACTTCCCGACTGTGGCAATCTATGCAAGAATCACTAGGAACCAGACTGGATATGAGTACAGCCTATCACCCGCAGACCGATGGTCAGACGGAACGAACTATTCAGACTTTAGAAGACATGCTCCGAGCTTGCGTTCTCGATTTCGGTAAAGACTGGGAGGCTCACCTTCCGTTGGTGGAGTTCTCCTACAACAACAGTTATCATTCAAGCATCGGTGCAGCACCTTTTGAAGCTCTTTATGGCAGAAAATGCAGATCGCCCGTGTGTTGGGCTGAAACGGGTGAGAAGGGACTCACCGGACCGGAAATCATTCATGATACAACTGAACGGATCATTCAAATCAGAAAGCGGATAGCTGCAGCACGTGACAGACAAAAGAGCTATGCCGACAAACGCCGTAAACCTTTGAAGTTCGAAGTAGGCGACAAGGTACTATTGAAGGTGTCTCCCTGGAAAGGTGTGATACGCTTCGGAAAGCGTGGAAAGTTGAATCCTCGCTACATCGGTCCATTTGAAATCATTGGGGAAGTAGGCCCGGTGGCCTACCGTTTACGACTCCCTGCCGAACTCGATGGAGTTCACAACGTGTTTCACGTTTCCAATCTAAAGAAATGTCTGGCTGAAGACACTGAAATAATTCCTTTGGAGGAATTGGAAATCGACGAACACCTGAGGTTTATTGAGCAACCAGTAGAAATCATGGGACGCGAGGAGAAAGCCCTCAAACGTAGCAAAATTCCGATCGTCAAAGTTCGATGGAACTCAAAGCGTGGACCTGAATATACTTGGGAACGGGAGGATCAAATGAAGAAAAAGTATCCACACTTGTTCGGGCAAACGTCCACGGAAACTCAAGGTACGATTTAATTTTGGGGACCAAAATTCCTTTAACAGGAGGAGGATGTGGCGACCCTAAAACTTTTGCTTTCTTTCCCCAGCGACGACAGCTGAGGCTGCGGCCGCGAACGCTACAACGCAAGAATAATTTTCGGGACGAAAATTCCATTTACAAGGGGATGATGTGACATCCGAGAATTTCAAGGTTAACTTCCGTTAGACAATTCCGTTAGTTACATTATAAGTGTTAACTTAGTAACTAATGCTTAACTAGGCCGAATACGTCCACGTCCTTTGGTTGATCACTGAACCCGTCCATACGTGTTATGTGTTTATTCATTTTGTGGAATTATGTGCAATATGATTTAAATGCATGATTATTATTAAAAAGAATGACTATTTAATTATTTGATAAATTATGTGATAAATTGCTAAATTGTGTAATTATGTAATTAACCAATTAATTAAATGTATGCATACATGTTAAGTGATTGGGCTAGTAATTAGTTAATGATGGACTAATCATGGGCAAGTCATTTACTAATCATTGGGGGCCCAAATCCCAATGATAAGCCCACAAGACCATTGGTATTTAAATGAACAATTAAACCCTAATTACCCATTTGCATACATCACACAAGAAACACCCACACACTCTCTCCCTCTTGCGATTCTGGACCAGCCCTAGAGACCATCAAGATCAGCCATCTTCTCTGTTGGTGAAGATCATCTATCGATTCTTGATCAAACCGTGAGTCCCAAAACCATGTTTCTTGCTTTTCTATGTGTTTTCTTCATAAAGAATGCCTAGATCTCCATGGAATCGTTAGATCTTCTGTTATAATGCTTAGGAATGCTAGATCTATCATAAAAACTACAACTTTACGTGTGAAACTGATCCATACTGAAGATTTATGCTAGATTAGGTTATTTTGGGTAAAATGTGTTCTTGAAGATTTGATGATGAAAATGCATGTTTATGATGTTAAAAATGCTCCTGTGATGTTCCTAAATGATTATGTATGCTTGAGAATGAACTACATGAAGTATGGAGGCTGTTAGAAAGATTTTTAGTCAAATTTACGGGTTTTTTTAGCGACTAGCGAAACTGTGCCTTCATCAGGCGAAATTATGTAGCGAAACTACGTATATCTCCTTCCAGCGACACTATACAGCGAAACTATAGTGTCGCCGGGTAAACCAACCAGACCTGTCCGAACGAAACTACCGAGCGAAATTCCCTGAACGAAAGTTCAAACCAGTTTCGGGCGAAACTAGGCTAGCGAAACTGTGCCAACAGTTTCGAGCGAAACTAGCCTAGCGAAACTGTGTCATCGGGTATTGCCTAGCGAAAGTGCTGCTCGTGCACACAGCGAAACTGCCTAGCGAATCTATACTAGCGAAACTGTGACCAGACCTAAACCCAAACTTGTGCAGTTTACTTGAATGTTATGCCATAACTTACATGATTATGCTATGATGAGACATGTTTGATTTCTGATTTATGTGAACCCTGGTTTATGATCAACCATCGGTGTCGTGTGTCGGTATGTCGAGTCGTAGTTCCAACGTGCTATGTTATGGGCCATAGTGACGTGAGTTAAAGATAAGACACAAAACTAATACTTAAGACCTAAACGTGTTCATAGGTCTTCGTTAAGCAATACTTGGATTAATTAGCAAGTGTAGCTGAGCAACCTAAGGTGATTTTCACAAACCCTTTAATTGTGTGCCCGTTCGGGTCACAACGAATTTATTAAATGGAAAACAACGCTGACATTTTGAGGTATCGCCAAATGGGATATCTGTTATGGAAGTTGGAGTGTTCTATGGGAAACACTTGCAACTGTCCACCCTTGGGATTTCAAATGAAATCCGGAACAACCATTTTGATACTTAAACTCTTTTAGGATTTCAAAGGAAATCCAGAACAAACGATTTTAATATGACTAGTGTAGGTTAAAGTCCAAACCAAATGATATCACATGATTTATAAGGATGCCTTAAAACTTAAAAGTCCTCAACAATGTAGTACCATTAATTCGTGAAGCGAGGGGATGTTGGGTGGATCTACTGAGGGTTGACAACCCTGCTCCGCGGTACACAAATGTGTAGCCAACCGGGTGGAGGCCGAACGAAGTGCAATATCAGCCTATTTTAGTTGTGGGTCCCATGAGGAACACAACTGGAGGCACAAACCATCGGTAAATTCCGAACTCTGTTACGTCAGCTTTGGTACGAACTTCCTTAGTGCATGGAAACCGGATTAGCTACCCGCGATATCGGTTGACCGCTTTAACTTTTACTTAACTAGTGCATATTCGATAATTCAGCACTTGGCAATGTTTTGCAAATCTACTACTTATTTATATGTTGATAAATATACTTATGAGACCGGGCCAATGCATGACATGCCCACCGTGAACTCACCAACCGTTAGGTTGACACTTGTATGGTTTTCACTTTTGCAGATCACTGAGGAGTACCCACTGGAGGTTGGCATGGCACCTGAAGATACTTATTTTATTTTGAACTTAAATTGGGAATGAAACAACAAATTATGTTTTGTAATTAAAGCACGTGGTTAGTGCTAAGACGCTTATGTTATATTCCGCTGCGAACTTTTAAAACTGTTTTATTTTGAATGTTTGGACTTTACTCTGATTCGTTTAGTATTTGTAACTAATGGTTGTGGTCCTGGTTTGCTCGCACCCCTTAACGGTATAAACTCCGTTAGTGGTTATTTGGGGGTGTGACAGTTCGGCTGCCAGTTCGCCCATGGTTTGGATGTAGTTCGGCTACTAGGGTTTCTTTTGAATTTCTTCATTTCTTCTAAGTCTTTGTCTGATCCAGCATCTTGCCATCTGCATGTATCAACAATAAACTTTGCAGTAAGTCGACTGTCACCCTAAATACTTCAATTAAGCAATGAACAAACGGATTTCGAATCGAAGTAATTGGGAGGCGTGTTTTTATCTAGGCAATTGGTCCATGGCAGGAAAAAGGTCAAAATCAGAAAGGCGAACGACGGCTATTTTCTAAGTTTGCTTGAGGGCATGCAAAAGTCTAAGTGTGGGGATGTTTGATGTGCCTAAATATATACATGTTTTATAAACAAATATCCCTCGCGTATTGGGTAAAATTTTAACTAACTATCACAAAGAAAAAGTGTTTTTGTCTTCTTTGTAGTTTTTCAGGTTCTACTAAACCAAAATCACAAAAGGAGCGCATAATGCAAGAAAAACATAAGATTTTGTGAAAGTTGAAGCTTAGCACGCGCCGTGCCTAACCCAACACGCCCCATGCCCAATCCAGCAAAGAACCATTCGTATAAGAAGATTTGGAAATCGGCCTTCTGAAACAACACGGCCCGTGCCAGGCTTGGCACGGTCCGTGCTTGGCTTTGCACGGCCCGTGCTTCTGCACACAAAGATTTGCGAATCAAGCGTCTGACATGGCAAGCCCCCCGTGTCCAAAGAACACGCCCCAGTGTTACCTAACACCAAATATTCGAGATCAAGCTTCTGACAGAGCACTGCCCATGCCCGAGAAGACACGACCCGTGCTGCCTGAACCAACACAACCCATGTCATCAGAAGCACTCCTCGTGCCGTGTCAGAAGTTTGGTTATATAAGGAGAGGCCGACCATTCTTCCAAACCGCTCAATTGTTTCCTCTCCTCTTCCACTTTTAGATTAGTCGAGCCACTTGGAGTTTTCAAGTCTTTACGTATGTCGGAGTCTGTAAGAACTATAACCAGCATTAGTAAATGAAAGCATTTTGTCTATGAAATTCTTTGTTTACTACCTGGCACATCTTTAAGCTAATCAACAATGATTAGTTCAACTCTTATACTTGATTGGAGGTAAACAACTTTCAATGAGCTTTCGAGTTGTCTTTATAACGTTGTTCTAAGGTGTGTCTAATGACTTTATGAAAACCCTTTTTATTGAAAGTTTAATATTGATTTTCTGAACCAAACATGCTCTTTGTATCATAGACCATTTGGGGAGTCGAAATCCCAAAGGCCGGACTTGTGACACCCAGTCGGGGGACGATGCATGATCCGAAGGTGACTCGTGCCCCTTGCTACATGATATGATCGAGGTCCTTATGTCTATGTAAGAAAACTCGGCTGCCCACGCAGGTGTGGGCTGAAAGTATTTGGTTGGGAATGAGGGTTGGTATTATTTTGTCACTTCACTGAAGCCAAGATGGTACGTGTTTGTGAACTTGGATCTGGTTATGTCGGACGTACACATGCGGAAAGCTAGGTGCGAATGAAACGGACTAGACTCTAAAGGCTCATCCCTCGAGGTGATAGCTAGGCCAGAATCCCCCATGCTGCAACACTGGAGCAGCTGAACCAGCTCCACCGCTACACTGAGCTCGTCTCGGCTCCGATGAGGAGGCTCTTTGACTTGTTCATGCCAGTCGGAGTCATGGGCTGCACCATTAAGTTCCTGGCTTCGTTTATGTTCCACCCAGAGGTCACGGACATAAATGAGACCAGAGTTGTTCAGTTTAGACTAGGGAGGCATTATTCGAGGTCGTTGGCGGAGTTTATGATGGAGATAGGAATCTACCAGCAGCACGAGCTGTCGGCTTTGGCCGCATCTCGTTGGCGCCTTCCACACGAGGATACTAGATCCGACCCAGCCCATGGGGTAGCCCGTCAGGCTCTCTGGGAAAGGATTGGCTCCGGATCCACAAGGTACAACCCAAGCGCCACGAAGAGCACTAGGCTGAGGGACCTGCTGCAACGCTACATCCACCGCTGCTTTGCTAAATCAGTGTTTGCTAGGGGCGAGTCGGGTGGCATGGTCAACCTGAAGGATATGTTGGCATTTTTGTAAGGACCGATTTCACATCAAGAATATCGATGTTAAGCGAGAACGAAGATCGGATGTGGAAACCCGAGATGATGTTGATGGAGATGAATCTAGGAAATCAAAACACAAGAAAGCTGATGAACTAGTCGAATGATTTCATTAGTCGAAAGATTACAACATCAAGTTATGTGACTGACGCCATCAAATCTGACTTTTCCAGAAAACGGTCTTTGGTCCAATCTTGCAAGCTTCGAGCATCACAACCCGATCTCTGAATCAATTCACGATGGATTCTTCAGTCGGATGCTTTGGTAAACAGATTTGATGGCGTCAGTCACATAAATTTTAGTTCCAACATAAATTTTAGTTCCAACATAAATTTTAGTTCCATCAAATCTGTTTACCGAAGCATTCAACTAAAGAATCCATGTGAATTGATTTAGAGACTGGGTTGTGATGCTCGAGGCTTGCAGATTGGACCGAAGACCGTTTTCTGGAAAAGTCAACAATCCGGGTCAACGGTCAACATAAAAGTCAACAGAAGATCGGTTCAAGCAAGTCAAGCTTCGGATTAATTATATAAACTTTGATTTAATTAATATTTTATGTTATTTGAGATTATCTGTATTTTGTTCATTGTTTATGTTTTTCACTAGTTAGTCACCCTCACTATATATATAGTGAGGGTGCCCCATTCACAAAAAAAATAAAAAAGAGAAATGCTCCTAAGTTGGATGATAAATTCTCTAGAGTGATGTGAGATTCCATTCTAGAGAGATAGAGAGAGTCATGGATTTCTATAGAGAGATTGTGTGTTTGTCATGATTTCTTGTTCTTGTAATCATTCGGTTCAATGAAATCATTCGACTAGTTCATCATCTTTCTTGTGTTTTGATTTCCTAGATTCATCTCCATCATCATCGTCATCTCGGAGTTTTCGAATCAGACTCTCGTTCTTGCTCATGATCGGGATTTCATTCTTCTTGTAATCATCTTTCTAGATTTCTTGTTCTTGTAATCATTCGGTTCAATGAAATCATTCGACTAGTTCATCATCTTTCTTGTGTTTTGATTTTCTAGATTCATCTCCATCATCATCGTCGTCTCGGGATTTTCGAATCCGACCCTCGTTCTTGCTCACGATCGGGATTCTTGATGTGAAAACTGGTACTTCGCCGTGGGGGAACCCATGAACCTTGCCCACGCCTTATGTATCCACCTCCTTCATGTTACCAACGCCGACGACAGTAGCCCGCTGTTGTTTGGAGGCCTCGTTCTCAACATCTATAGGGCCTACAACACTGCCATCCCTCCAGAGCTCATCAGATCCCCCACCACTCTCTATGCAGACATGGACTATACCCGCCGCCTCGTCACGGTTAATCCCCATCCTCCTTAGAAGATGATGAATAGCTTACGCCGGGTATGGGATCCTCTTCCAATTGAGCCGATGGACGCAGAGCTGTAGCACCAGCAGCCAGACCCGCAGGCCCCAGGATTCTCCACTATGATCGACCTCTACCACTCCCTCCATGTAACACACCAACCCGAGTAGGGCTGCCGTGTCACTAATACAGTAAACAGAGATAGCAAAAATCCAAAATACTTAATTTAAAATTCTTAATTTAGAATACTTAAAATCCAAAATCCAGGTTTAAACGGAACAGGACAAGTTTGAAAGAAAATAGTTATATAAATAAGTAATGTCTTAAAACTCTTCAAGTTTCTTGCCCTAGTCAATTTTCTCTCTCTTGAACTCTTTCCCCTTATCTCAGAAGTACCTGTCATAATAATAAAGAAGACACAAGAAAAAGAAAAAACGGATGAGCCAAAATTGCTCAGTAACGGTAAAACAATAGCAGTATAATGTAATAACGATGAAAAGACAAATATACGTCTCAAGAGGAACAAACGAGACGTATCAATAAGGAAATACCCATTTGAGCCAGTAACAGTAACAATATGTACATTGGCTGCAGCCCCAATTTACCAGTAATGTGATATGGGAGTGTGGGCACACACACCTACCCAATTCACTAATAACAGTAATTTTCCTAGGATCGATCCATACGCCTCTATTTAACTAACTAGTGCAGCAACTTAGCACATCATTAACTACTTCGAGACGCCGTGGCTAATCGCTCCGCCACAGATAGAGCACGTCAAAAGGTGCCACAATTGATGCCCTATGGTCCCATAGGTGGATATGCTCGGGTATTGAGGCCAAATAAACGGTAACATATACAAGTCAACACAAAAGTATCGGTAACCTTAACTCTAAGGTATAACAATGTTTATATCTAATGGGAACATGCGAAATGAGTACAAGGGAACTATCCTATCGCATGTAAACAATTCAATAAAACAATACAATGCCTTTTTAACAACAATCGATGAAACGGTATGACACTAATCAATGAAACGGTTCAATAAGGCAGTTACGATGAAACACTTGAAGCAATAAAATACGAACTCAACGAAAATAATTAAGCTACGAGGGAAAGGTCGAAAAACCGCACCTTAGCTTATAAGCAAAATAAATAAATTCAAAGGTAATGCTATGCCGGTGTCAAGAATCACGAGGACCTACAGTTATTTATTTACGATAAGTTTGACGATAGAGTTCATATGGTACTAATTAATACTCTGTGTGACTTAGGCCTTATTATAAAAAAAACAATATAATAATAATAAATTTACCAAGATGATGGACTAGCAAGCTTTTGATCAGATTCATAAAATGACTCTTTTAGTTCAAAACAGATTTGTTAAAGTTATGGTGATTCCTTTGTGTATTTATAAGCCATTTAATATAAGATATTTTGCATAAAACTGAAGGTCATACGTGGGTTTGTCATAATTAAAAGAGTCAATAAGATAAATAAAAATAATAATAAGTGAATGTAGAACCAATATCGATGTAGAGATGCAGGGTAGTACAACCCCCATGGCATCACCTCATCTTCTACACACAACTTAAAACCCATTTCAAACAAAGGTTGCGGATCGATTTATTTTAAAAAAAATGGTAGCTTGACCCAGTAATATAAATAATCATATTTGTAAGTTTCATTGTATGGTTCGGATGGTGCGAAACATTTACCTCGTATCAAGTTTTAAGTCGGGGTCAGAAGCAATTGTTTGGTTTGTCTACAATGATTCAAACGGAAGGGCTATGATAGCTTGGGTCGACGAGAACGGTGGTTGTTATGGTGCAATGTGATCGGTCTAAGTTCCTCTACGGGTGATGAGTTTGAGGATTTCTAGCGCCTCGGCTCGAAACGGTGGTAGTCGATGGACAGTTGCATCGGTGCTTTACGTCACTGGAATCCTTTACGATGGTGCTTCTTCCAGCTTCAAAATCTCGCTGGCTTCATCTAACAAGAGAGGCAGGGAATGGGACGAGGTGAGAAACGACGAACTTTCATGGGGTTAAAGTGGTTTTAACGAGGGTTTGGTAGTTCCGTTTTGTGATCTTCTATTCCATCAAAAACGGAAGGTTTGTTCAGGGATGGTAGATAAGGATTTGAAGGGTAACACAAAAATTTGAATCATGAATGGAGGATGACGGTGACGAGAATTGATCCCAAGAAATATATATATTAATAAATAAACAAAATAATTAAAAAGAAATGGTTCACAATTAAAATCACTATCTTCACGTGCAACCTCTGTTACTATTTTTATTTTACTTATTAATTAATCAAGTCGTATTTAGGTCAATTATCGGGTATTTCAACTCATCCCATCTAAAAATTAATTTCGTCCTCGAAATTCTAAACCGGACATAGCAAGAACCTTATATGACACATTAGAAAAATACAATTTTCTAAGCACATGAGATTTTTAAACAAAAACAGGGCAATCATGAATAATCCATTTTGAACAACATATCTTTAGTTTTCAAATAGAGCAGGTACTGTGAACGGATCATTTCTTCTGTCTCCCACGTCGCTTCACGATCAGAATGATTTTTCCATAGAATTTTAACAAACGGTATATATTTTCACCTTATGACTCATTCTTAACGATCAATAATAACTTTAGGTTCTTCGTTAGAAAGTTTTTTTTTCTTTTTTGAATCATATGCAAGAATTTCATGAATGTATGCCCTCAATAGAGATACATGAAAGACGTCATGAGCATGAGAAAGTTGTAGTGGTAATGCTAAACGATGGAAAACTTCTATAATTCTTTCAAGAATTTCAAACGGACCAATAAAACGCAGACCTTAGCTCTCCTTTTATACAGAGACGACGCACACCACGACATGGTAAGACTTTAAGAAGTACGTGATCTCCAATATCAAATTCCAAAACGCAACAGTGCTAATTGGTGTAACTCTTTTGTCTAATTTTAGCCTCTTTCAACTTTTCTCGAGTAACGACGACTTTATCATTGGTGATCATAACAAGTTCTGGACCTTCATTTATCTTCACTCCAACCTCATTCTAACATGTCGGCGATCTACACTTGCGAAATGGAGCCATATCGATGCTAGCGTGCCAACTATTATTATAAGAGAATTTGACTAGGCATAAATACTCATCCGAATTTCCAGTCTACTGGAGTGCGCACGCTCTGAGCATGTTCTCTAAAGTATGAATGGTGCGTTCAGACTGCCCGTCAGTTTGAGGATGAAAGGCCGTGCTAAACCTTATTTCGTACCCCAGGATTTTTTTAGACCATCCCAGAATCGTAATGTGAAGCGAGGATCTCTGTCACAAACAGTAGAAGATGTAGTGCCATGAAGCCGAACAATATTATCAAGAATTATCTATGATAATCTGCTAACTGAGTAACCCTGCTAAAAAGGTAAGAAATGAGCAAACTTGTGAGTCTGTCCACAACAACCCAAATGTCATCATCAATCTTAAAAGTGTTTGGTAAACCTTTCCTGAAATACATAGAGAGATCGTCTCATTTACAGACAGGAATGTCCAACGGTTGTAAAATTCCACTAGCTCTCTGATGTTCAATCTTTACTTGTTGACATGTTAAACAATGTGCCACATATTTAGCTGCATCTTCTTATATGTCGCTCCACCAAAAATTTGCTTCAAGTCTTTGTACATCTTGGTGAATCATGGGTGAATTAAAGATAGAGAACTATGTGCCTCAGCTAATAATGATTCATGAAGTGTAGATTCATCTGGAACACACAATCTCTTTCCACACTAGATAACTCCTTGTTCGCCTTCTCGAAATTTGAATGCTTTCCAGTTACACGTTCTACCATATAGCCTAAAGTTCACCATCATCCTGTTGTACTTCCTTCATGCATCTAATAAGATCTGATTCAATCTTTAGTTTGGCTAGATAACCCTCATACCTACTGAGTTATAATATGATTTCCATTCTATCTAGTCCTGATATAACCAGAGGATAAATGTTGAGGCATGCCAACCGACCTGAATTTTTCATGCTTATCACATCTTCCACCATATTCGCCTTACTCGAGTGGTACTGAATTTGGCGTCGTAATCCATAAGAAGTTCCAACCATCTTCTCAGCCTCATATTAAGTTCCTTCTGGGTGAAGATATATTTGGGCTCTCATGGTCGGTGAAAATGTCACACCTCTTGCCATAAAAATAGTGTCTCCATATTTTTAGTGCGAAAACAACAACTGGAAGCTCTAGATCATGCATTAGATAGTTTACCTCATAAGGCTTAAGTTGACATGAAGCGTAAGCAATGACTTTTTAAAACGTCGGTAGTAACCCGCGAGACCGAGAAAGCTTCTGACTTCAGTAACTGTGGTCGGCCTAGGCCATTTAGTGATAGCTTCCGCCTTTGACGGATCCATAGTGGTATCTATAGCAGACACGATGTGACACAGATATGCTAGTTGTTCGAGCCAAATGTCACATCAAGCATATTTTGCATATAGTTATAGCTTTATCTCGCGTGAGGTCTCCAGAATTTTATGAAGGTGGTCTTTATGTTCTCGTCTGCTTTTAGAAAATACAGAATGTCATATATAAATACCCATCATGAATGGTCCAGATGCTCATGAAATACTCTATTCATAAGGTCCATAATGACATCTGGTGTATTTTTCATACCAAACGGCATGAGTAGGAACTCGTAGTGGCCATAACGTGTTCAAAACGTTCTCTTAGAAATATCTTCATCTCTGACCCTCAATTGATGGTAACCCGATCGGATATTAATCTTTGAAAAGAAACTTTCTCCCAAAAGCAGATCGAAGAGGCCATCAATACGCTGTAACGAATATCGGTTTCGAATGGTGATCTTGTGGAGCTCTCTATAGTCGATGCATAGTCACATACTACCATCCTTCTGTTGGAAATAGAGTGTCCTGACCCGACGAATTAACGAACCCGACCGATATTGACCCGTAAGAGTTACACCCGGGTCAACGGACTATTAAATCTAATTAATTGT
>JBCNJP010009155.1:0-32193 GCA_039602395.1 Deinandra increscens subsp. villosa
CGTCTAAACACACCTTATTGGTCCATCAATGGTCCTAAACACAACTTATTGGTTATATACACACCTTATCGAGACTCACTGGTGGCAACCGTCCCTCTATTGCCCATGCTTTTGGTCCTATGCACAACTTATTAGTTATATACACACCTTATAGTAGTTATTGGTCCAGACCCACCCTCATTGCCCAAACACACATTATTGGGCCATCATTACTCTTAAACACAACTTATTGGTTATATACACACCTTACTGAGACTCATTGGTCCCAGATCATGAAATCTCTCATTGCCCCTAAACACACCTTAGTGGTCCATCTTTGGTACTAAACACAACTTATTGGTTATATAGACACCTTACTGAGACTCATTGATCTGACTGACCCATTCCCCCTAAGCACCTTATCGGTCCATGAATGGTCCTAAACACAACTTATTGGTTATATACACACCTTATTGGGGACTTATATTGGTCCCAACTGACTTTATTGCCCTTAATACAACTTATATGTTATATACATACCTTATTAGTGTGTACCTTATTAGTATGTTTAGTGTCAATAAGGTGTGTACCTTATTAGTTCATCATTGGTCCTAAACATAAATGATTAGTTATATACACACCTTATTGGGATGCTCATTGTTCCCAACTGACCCTCATTGCCCCTAAACACACCTTATTGGTCCACCATTGGTCCTAAAACCCAAATTATTGGTTATAAACACACCTTATTTGGTTATATACACACCTTATTGGGATGTATCCCAACTAACCCTCATTTCCCCTAAACAAACCTTATTGGGCTGTCATTTGGTCCTAAAAACAACTTATTGGTTATATACACATCTTATTGAGACTCATTGGTCCCAAATTGCTCATTGCCCCTAAACACACCTTATTGGTCTATCATTGGTCCTAAACACAATTTATTGGTTATATACACACCTTATTGGGCACTTATTGGTCCCAACTGACTCATTGTCAAACACACCTTATTAGGCTATTGTTGGTACTAAACACAATTTATAACCAATAATTTGGGTTTAGGACCAATGGTGGACCAATAAGGTGTGTTTAGGGGCAATGAGGGTCAGTTGGGAACAATGAGTCCCAATAAGGTGTGTATATAACTAATCAGTTCTGTTTAGGACCAATGATGAACTAATAAGGTACACACCTTATTGACACTAAACATACTAATAAGGTACACACTAATAAGGTATGTATATAACATATAAGTTGTGTTAAGGGCAATGAGGGTCAGTTGGGTCCAATGAGTCCCAATAAGGTGTGTATATAACCAATAAGTTGTGTTTAGGACCATTGATGGACCAATAAGGTGTGTTTAGGGGCAATGGGTCAGTTGGGATCAATGAGTCTCAGTAAGGTGTCTATATAACCAATAAGTTGTGTTTAGTACCAATGATGGACCAATAAGGTGTGTTTAGGGGCAATGAGGGTCAGCTGGGACCAATGAGTCTCAGTAAGGTGTGTATATAACCAATAAGTTGTGTTTAAGACCAATGATGGCCCAATAAGGTGTGTTTAGGGGCAATGAGGGTCAGTTGGGACCAATGAGTCCCTAGTAAGGTGTGTATATAACTAATAAGTTGTGCATAGGACCAAAAAGGTGTGTTTAGGGGCAATGAGGGACAGTTGGGACCAGTGAGTCTCAATAAGGTGTGTATATAACCAATAAGTTGTGTTTAAGACCATTGATGGACCAATAAGGTGTGTTTAGACGCAATGAGGGTTAGTTGGGACCAATTAGTCTCAATAAGGTGTGTATATAACCTATAAGTTGTGTTTAGGACCAAAGATTGCCCAATATAGTTTATTTAAGGGAAATGAAGGTCAGTTGGGACCAATGAGTCCCAATAAGGTGTGTATATAACCAATAAGTTGTGTTTAGGACCAATGATGGACCAAGAAGGTGTGTTAAGGGGCAATCAGCGTCAGTTGGGACCAATGAGTCTCAATAAGGTGTGTATATAACCAATAAACTGTGTTTAGGACCAATGATGGCCCAATAAGGTGTGCTTAGTACCAATGATGGCCCAATAAGTTGTGTTTAGTACCAACGATGGCCTAATAAGGTGTGTTTAGGGGCAATACGGGTCAGTTGGGACCAATGAGTCCCAATAAGGTGTGTATATAACCAATAAATTGTGTTTAGGACCAATGATAGACCAATAAGGTGTGTTTAGGGGCAATGAGCCTCAATTGGGACCAATGAGTCTCAATAAGATGTGTATATAACCAATAAGTTGTTTTTAGGACCAATGATGGCCCAATAAGGTTTGTTTAGGGGAAATGAGGGTTAGTTGGGACCAATGAGTCCAATAAGGTGTGTATATAACCAAATAAGGTGTGTTTATAACCAATAATTTGGGTTTAGGACCAATGGTGGACCAATAAGGTGTGTTTAGGGGCAATGAGGGTCAGTTGGGAACAATGAGTCCCAATAAGGTGTGTATATAACTAATCATTTATGTTTAGGACCAATGATGAACTAATAAGGTACACACCTTATTGACACTAAACATACTAATAAGGTACACACTAATAAGGTATGTATATAACATATAAGTTGTGTTAAGGGCAATGAGGGTCAGTTGGGACCAATGAGTCCCAATAAGGTGTGTATATAACCAATAAGTTGTGTTTAGGACCATTGATGGACCAATAAGGTGTGTTTAGGGGCAATGGGTCAGTTGGGATCAATGAGTCTCAGTAAGGTGTCTATATAACCAATAAGTTGTGTTTAGTACCAATGATGGACCACTAAGGTGTGTTTAGGGGCAATGAGGGTCATCTGGGACCAATGAGTCTCAGTAAGGTGTGTATATAACCAATAAGTTGTGTTTAAGAGTAATGATGGCCCAATAATGTGTGTTTAGGGGCAATGAGGGTCAGTTGGACCAATGAGTCCCTATAAGGTGTGTATATAACTAATAAGTTGTGCATAGGACCAAAAAGGTGTGTTTAGGGGCAATGAGGGACAGTTGGGACCAGTGAGTCTCAATAAGGTGTGTATATAACCAATAAGTTGTGTTTAGGACCATTGATGGACCAATAAGGTGTGTTTAGACGCAATGAGGTTTAGTTGGGACCAATTAGTCTCAATAAGGTGTGTATATAACCTATAAGTTGTGTTTAGGACCAATGATGGACCACTAAGGTGTGTTTAGGGGCAATGAGGGTCAGCTGGGACCAATGAGTCTCAGTAAGGTGTGTATATAACCAATAAGTTGTGTTTAAGAGTAATGATGGCCCAATAATGTGTGTTTAAGGGCAATGAGGGTCAGTTGGACCAATGAGTCCCTATAAGGTGTGTATATAACTAATAAGTTGTGCATAGGACCAAAAAGGTGTGTTTAGGGGCAATGAGGGACAGTTGGGACCAGTGAGTCTCAATAAGGTGTGTATATAACCAATAAGGTGTGTTTATAACCAATAATTTGGGTTTAGGACCAATGGTGGACCAATAAGGTGTGTTTAGGGGCAATGAGGGTCAGTTGGGAACAATGAGTCCCAATAAGGTGTGTATATAACTAATCAGTTCTGTTTAGGACCAATGATGAACTAATAAGGTACACACCTTATTGACACTAAACATACTAATAAGGTACACACTAATAAGGTATGTATATAACATATAAGTTGTGTTAAGGGCAATGAGGGTCAGTTGGGTCCAATGAGTCCCAATAAGGTGTGTATATAACCAATAAGTTGTGTTTAGGACCATTGATGGACCAATAAGGTGTGTTTAGGGGCAATGGGTCAGTTGGGATCAATGAGTCTCAGTAAGGTGTCTATATAACCAATAAGTTGTGTTTAGTACCAATGATGGACCACTAAGGTGTGTTTAGGGGCAATGAGGGACAGTTGGGACCAGATGAGTCTCAATAAGGTGTGTATATAACCAATAAGTTGTGTTTAAGACCATTGATGGACCAATAAGGTGTGTTTAGACGCAATGAGGGTTAGTTGGGACCAATTAGTCTCAATAAGGTGTGTATATAACCTATAAGTTGTGTTTAGGACCAAAGATTGCCCAATATAGTTTATTTAAGGGAAATGAAGGTCAGTTGGGACCAATGAGTCCCAATAAGGTGTGTATATAACCAATAAGTTGTGTTTAGGACCAATGATGGACCAAGAAGGTGTGTTAAGGGGCAATCAGCGTGTACTAGTTGGGGAACCAATAAGTTGAGTCCCAATAAGGTGTGTATATAACCCAATAAGTTGTGTTTAGGACCAATGATGGACCAATAAGGTGTGTTTAGGGGCAATGAGGGTCAGTTGGGACCAATGAGTCTCAATAAGGTGTGTATATAACCAATAAGTTGTGTTTAGGACCAATGATGGCCCAATAATGTGTGTTTAGGGGCAATGAGGGTCAGTTGGACCAATGAGTCCCAATAAGGTGTGTATATAACTAATAAGTTGTGCATAGGACCAATAAGGTGTGTTTAGGGGCAATGAGGGTCAGTTGGGACCAATGAGTCTCAATAAGGTGTGTATATAACCAATAAGTTGTGTTTAGGACCATTGATGGACCAATAAGGTGTGTTTAGAGGCAATGAGGTTTAGTTGGGACCAATGAGTCTCAATAAGGTGTGTATATAACCAATAAGTTGTGTTTAGGACCAATGATGGACCACTAAGGTGTGTTTAGGGGCAATGAGGGTCAGCTGGGACCAATGAGTCTCAGTAAGGTGTGTATATAACCAATAAGTTGTGTTTAAGAGTAATGATAGACCCAATAAGGTGTGTTTAGGGGCAATGAGGGTCAGTTGGACCAATGAGTCCCTATAAGGTGTGTATATAACTAATAAGTTGTGCATAGGACCAAAAAGGTGTGTTTAGGGGCAATGAGGGACAGTTGGGACCAGTGAGTCTCAATAAGGTGTGTATATAACCAATAAGTTGTGTTTAAGACCATTGATGGACCAATAAGGTGTGTTTAGACGCAATGAGGGTTAGTTGGGACCAATTAGTCCCAATAAGGTGTGTATATAACCTATAAGTTGTGTTTAGGACCAATGATGGACCAATAAGGTGTGTTTAGGGGCAATGAGGGTCAGTTGGGACCAATGAGTCTCAGTAAGGTGTGTATATAACCAATAAGTTGTGTTTAGTACCAATGATGGACCACAATAAGGTGTGTTTAGGGGCAATGAGGGACAGTTGGGACCAGTGAGTCTCAATAAGGTGTGTATATAACCAATAAGTTGTGTTTAAGACCATTGATGGACCAATAAGGTGTGTTTAGACGCAATGAGGGTTAGTTGGGACCAATTAGTCTCAATAAGGTGTGTATATAACCTATAAGTTGTGTTTAGGACCAAAGATTGCCCAATATAGTTTATTTAAGGGAAATGAAGGTCAGTTGGGACCAATGAGTCCCAATAAGGTGTGTATATAACCAATAAGTTGTGTTTAGGACCAATGATGGACCAAGAAGGTGTGTTAAGGGGCAATCAGCGTCAGTTGGGACCAATGAGTCTCAATAAGGTGTGTATATAACCAATAAATTGTGTTTAGGACCAATGATGGCCCAATAAGGTGTGCTTTGTACCAATGATGGCCCAATAAGTTGTGTTTAGTACCAACGATGGCCTAATAAGGTGTGTTTAGGGGCAATACGGGTCAGTTGGGACCAATGAGTCCCAATAAGGTGTGTATATAACCAATAAATTGTGTTTAGGACCAATGATAGACCAATAAGGTGTGTTTAGGGGCAATGAGCCTCAATTGGGACCAATGAGTCTCAATAAGATGTGTATATAACCAATAAGTTGTTTTTAGGACCAATGATGGCCCAATAAGGTTTGTTTAGGGGAAATGAGGGTTAGTTGGGACCAATGAGTCCAATAAGGTGTGTATATAACCAATAAGGTGTGTTTATAACCAATAATTTGGGTTTAGGACCAATGGTGGACCAATAAGGTGTGTTTAGGGGCAATGAGGGTCAGTTGGGAACAATGAGTCCCAATAAGGTGTGTATATAACTAATCAGTTCTGTTTAGGACCAATGATGAACTAATAAGGTACACACCTTATTGACACTAAACATACTAATAAGGTACACACTAATAAGGTATGTATATAACATATAAGTTGTGTTAAGGGCAATGAGGGTCAGTTGGGACCAATGAGTCCCGATAAGGTGTGTATATAACCAATAAGTTGTGTTTAGGACCATTGATGGACCAATAAGGTGTGTTTAGGGGCAATGGGTCAGTTGGGATCAATGAGTCTCAGTAAGGTGTCTATATAACCAATAAGTTGTGTTTAGTACCAATGATGGACCACTAAGGTGTGTTTAGGGGCAATGAGGGACAGTTGGGACCAGTGAGTCTCAATAAGGTGTGTATATAACCAATAAGTTGTGTTTAAGACCATTGATGGACCAATAAGGTGTGTTTAGACGCAATGAGGGTTAGTTGGGACCAATTAGTCTCAATAAGGTGTGTATATAACCTATAAGTTGTGTTTAGGACCAAAGATTGCCCAATATAGTTTATTTAAGGGAAATGAAGGTCAGTTGGGACCAATGAGTCCCAATAAGGTGTGTATATAACCAATAAGTTGTGTTTAGGACCAATGATGGACCAAGAAGGTGTGTTAAGGGGCAATCAGCGTCAGTTGGGACCAATGAGTCTCAATAAGGTGTGTATATAACCAATAAATTGTGTTTAGGACCAATGATGGCCCAATAAGGTGTGCTTAGTACCAATGATGGCCCAATAAGTTGTGTTTAGTACCAACGATGGCCTAATAAGGTGTGTTTAGGGGCAATACGGGTCAGTTGGGACCAATGAGTCCCAATAAGGTGTGTATATAACCAATAAATTGTGTTTAGGACCAATGATAGACCAATAAGGTGTGTTTAGGGGCAATGAGCCTTAATTGGGACCAATGAGTCTCAATAAGATGTGTATATAACCAATAAGTTGTTTTTAGGACCAATGATGGCCCAATAAGGTTTGTTTAGGGGAAATGAGGGTTAGTTGGGACCAATGAGTCCAATAAGGTGTGTATATAACCAATAAGGTGTGTTTATAACCAATAATTTGGGTTTAGGACCAATGGTGGACCAATAAGGTGTGTTTAGGGGCAATGAGGGTCAGTTGGGAACAATGAGTCCCAATAAGGTGTGTATATAACTAATCAGTTCTGTTTAGGACCAATGATGAACTAATAAGGTACACACCTTATTGACACTAAACATACTAATAAGGTACACACTAATAAGGTATGTATATAACATATAAGTTGTGTTAAGGGCAATGAGGGTCAGTTGGGACCAATGAGTCCCAATAAGGTGTGTATATAACCAATAAGTTGTGTTTAGGACCATTGATGGACCAATAAGGTGTGTTTAGGGGCAATGGGTCAGTTGGGATCAATGAGTCTCAGTAAGGTGTCTATATAACCAATAAGTTGTGTTTAGTACCAATGATGGACCACTAAGGTGTGTTTAGGGGCAATGAGGGACAGTTGGGACCAGTGAGTCTCAATAAGGTGTGTATATAACCAATAAGTTGTGTTTAAGACCATTGATGGACCAATAAGGTGTGTTTAGACGCAATGAGGGTTAGTTGGGACCAATTAGTCTCAATAAGGTGTGTATATAACCTATAAGTTGTGTTTAGGACCAAAGATTGCCCAATATAGTTTATTTAAGGGAAATGAAGGTCAGTTGGGACCAATGAGTCCCAATAAGGTGTGTATATAACCAATAAGTTGTGTTTAGGACCAATGATGGACCAAGAAGGTGTGTTAAGGGGCAATCAGCGTCAGTTGGGACCAATGAGTCTCAATAAGGTGTGTATATAACCAATAAATTGTGTTTAGGACCAATGATGGCCCAATAAGGTGTGCTTAGTACCAATGATGGCCCAATAAGTTGTGTTTAGTACCAACGATGGCCTAATAAGGTGTGTTTAGGGGCAATACGGGTCAGTTGGGACCAATGAGTCCCAATAAGGTGTGTATATAACCAATAAATTGTGTTTAGGACCAATGATAGACCAATAAGGTGTGTTTAGGGGCAATGAGCCTTAATTGGGACCAATGAGTCTCAATAAGATGTGTATATAACCAATAAGTTGTTTTTAGGACCAATGATGGCCCAATAAGGTTTGTTTAGGGGAAATGAGGGTTAGTTGGGACCAATGAGTCCAATAAGGTGTGTATATAACCAATAAGGTGTGTTTATAACCAATAATTTGGGTTTAGGACCAATGGTGGACCAATAAGGTGTGTTTAGGGGCAATGAGGGTCAGTTGGGAACAATGAGTCCCAATAAGGTGTGTATATAACTAATCAGTTCTATTAGGACCAATGATGAACTAATAAGATACACACCTTATTGACACTAAACATACTAATAAGGTACACACTAATAAGGTATGTATATAACATATAAGTTGTGTTAAGGGCAATGAGGGTCAGTTGGGACCAATGAGTCCCAATAAGGTGTGTATATAACCAATAAGTTGTGTTTAGGACCATTGATGGACCAATAAGGTGTGTTTAGGGGCAATGGGTCAGTTGGGATCAATGAGTCTCAGTAAGGTGTCTATATAACCAATAAGTTGTGTTTAGTACCAATGATGGACCACTAAGGTGTGTTTAGGGGCAATGAGGGACAGTTGGGACCAGTGAGTCTCAATAAGGTGTGTATATAACC
Source organism: Deinandra increscens subsp. villosa (assembly GCA_039602395.1). Taxonomy (NCBI): domain Eukaryota; kingdom Viridiplantae; phylum Streptophyta; class Magnoliopsida; order Asterales; family Asteraceae; genus Deinandra; species Deinandra increscens. Next base: position 8,702 of record JBCNJP010009155.1, read on the forward strand.
AATAAGTTGTGTTTAAGACCATTGATGGACCAATAAGGTGTGTTTAGACGCAATGAGGGTTAGTTGGGACCAATTAGTCTCAATAAGGTGTGTATATAACCTATAAGTTGTGTTTAGGACCAAAGATTGCCCAATATAGTTTATTTAAGGGAAATGAAGGTCAGTTGGGACCAATGAGTCCCAAAAAGGTGTGTATATAACCAATAAGTTGTGTTTAGGACCAATGATGGACCAAGAAGGTGTGTTAAGGGGCAATCAGCGTCAGTTGGGACCAATGAGTCTCAATAAGGTGTGTATATAACCAATAAATTGTGTTTAGGACCAATGATGGCCCAATAAGGTGTGCTTAGTACCAATGATGGCCCAATAAGTTGTGTTTAGTACCAACGATGGCCTAATAAGGTGTGTTTAGGGGCAATACGGGTCAGTTGGGACCAATGAGTCCCAATAAGGTGTGTATATAACCAATAAATTGTGTTTAGGACCAATGATAGACCAATAAGGTGTGTTTAGGGGCAATGAGCCTCAATTGGGACCAATGAGTCTCAATAAGATGTGTATATAACCAATAAGTTGTTTTTAGGACCAATGATGGCCCAATAAGGTTTGTTTAGGGGAAATGAGGGTTAGTTGGGACCAATGAGTCCAATAAGGTGTGTATATAACCAATAAGGTGTGTTTATAACCAATAATTTGGGTTTAGGACCAATGGTGGACCAATAAGGTGTGTTTAGGGGCAATGAGGGTCAGTTGGGAACAATGAGTCCCAATAAGGTGTGTATATAACTAATCAGTTCTATTAGGACCAATGATGAACTAATAAGATACACACCTTATTGACACTAAACATACTAATAAGGTACACACTAATAAGGTATGTATATAACATATAAGTTGTGTTAAGGGCAATGAGGGTCAGTTGGGACCAATGAGTCCCAATAAGGTGTGTATATAACCAATAAGTTGTGTTTAGGACCATTGATGGACCAATAAGGTGTGTTTAGGGGCAATGGGTCAGTTGGGATCAATGAGTCTCAGTAAGGTGTCTATATAACCAATAAGTTGTGTTTAGTACCAATGATGGACCACTAAGGTGTGTTTAGGGGCAATGAGGGACAGTTGGGACCAGTGAGTCTCAATAAGGTGTGTATATAACCAATAAGTTGTGTTTAAGACCATTGATGGACCAATAAGGTGTGTTTAGACGCAATGAGGGTTAGTTGGGACCAATTAGTCTCAATAAGGTGTGTATATAACCTATAAGTTGTGTTTAGGACCAAAGATTGCCCAATATAGTTTATTTAAGGGAAATGAAGGTCAGTTGGGACCAATGAGTCCCAATAAGGTGTGTATATAACCAATAAGTTGTGTTTAGGACCAATGATGGACCAAGAAGGTGTGTTAAGGGGCAATCAGCGTCAGTTGGGACCAATGAGTCTCAATAAGGTGTGTATATAACCAATAAATTGTGTTTAGGACCAATGATGGCCCAATAAGGTGTGCTTAGTACCAATGATGGCCCAATAAGTTGTGTTTAGTACCAACGATGGCCTAATAAGGTGTGTTTAGGGGCAATACGGGTCAGTTGGGACCAATGAGTCCCAATAAGGTGTGTATATAACCAATAAATTGTGTTTAGGACCAATGATAGACCAATAAGGTGTGTTTAGGGGCAATGAGCCTCAATTGGGACCAATGAGTCTCAATAAGATGTGTATATAACCAATAAGTTGTTTTTAGGACCAATGATGGCCCAATAAGGTTTGTTTAGGGGAAATGAGGGTTAGTTGGGACCAATGAGTCCAATAAGGTGTGTATATAACCAATAAGGTGTGTTTATAACCAATAATTTGGGTTTAGGACCAATGGTGGACCAATAAGGTGTGTTTACGGGCAATGAGGGTCAGTTGGGAACAATGAGTCCCAATAAGGTGTGTATATAACTAATCAGTTCTATTTAGGACCAATCCAATAAGGTGTGTTTATAACCAATAATTTGGGTTTAGGACCAATGGTGGACCAATAAGGTGTGTTTACGGGCAATGAGGTTAGTTTGGGAACAATGAGTCCCAATAAGGTGTGTATATAACTAATCAGTTCTGTTTAGGACCAATGATGAACTACAAAAATACACACTAATAAGGTATGTATATAACATATAAGTTGTGCTAAGGGCAATGAGGGTCAGTTGGGACCAATGAGTCTCAATAAGGTATGTATATAACATATAAGTTGTGTTTAGGACCAATGATGGACCAATAAAGTATGTTTTCGGTCTATAAGGGTCAGTTGGGACCAATGAGTCTCAATAAGGTGTCTATATATCCAATAAGTTGTGTTTAGTACCAATGATGGCCCAAAAAGGTGTGTTTAGGGGCAATGAGAGTCAGTTGGGACCAATGAGTCTCAATAAGGTGTGTATATAACCAATAAACTGTGTTTAGGACCAATGATGGCCCAATAAGGTTTTTTTAGTACCAATGATGGCCCAATAAGTTGTGTATAGTACCAACGATGGCCTAATAAGGTGTGTTTAAGGGCAACGAGGATCAGATGGGACCAGTGAGTGCCAATAAGCTGTGTATATAACCAATAAGTTGGGTTTAGGACCAATAATGGACCAATAAGGTGTGTTTAGGGGTAATGAGGGTTAGTTGGGACCAATGAGTCTCAATAAGGTGTGTATATATCCAATAAGTTGTGTTTAGTACCAATGATGGCCCAATAAGGTGTTTTTAGGGGCAATGAGGGTCAGTTGGGACCAATGAGTCTCAATAAGGTGTGTATATAACCAATAACTTGTGTTTAGGACCAAGGATGGCCCAATAAGGTGTGTTTAGTACCAATGATGGCCCAAAAGGTGTGTTTAGTACCAACGATGGCCTAATAAGGTGTGTTTAGGGGCAATGTGGGTCAGTTGGGACTAACGAGTCCCAATAAGGTGTATATGTACCCAATAAGTTGTGTTTAGGACCTATGATAGACCAATAAGGTGTGTTTAGGGGCAATGAGCGTCGGTTGGGACCAATGAGTCTCAATAAGGTGTATAGATAACCAATAAGTTGCTTTTACGACTAATGATGGCCCAATAAGGTTTGTTAGGGGAAATGAGGGTCACTCGGGACCAATGAGTCCAATAAAGTGTGTATATAACCAATAAGTTGTGCATAGGACCAAAAATGTGTGTTTAGGGGCAATGAGGGTCAGTTCGGACCAGTGAGTCCCAATAAGGTGTGTATATAACCAATAAGTTGTGTTTAGGACCATTGATGGACCAATAAGGTGTGTTTAGGGGCAATGGGTCAGTTGGGATCAATGAGTCTCAGTAAGGTGTCTATATAACCAATAAGTTGTGTTTAGTACCAATGATGGACCACTAAGGTGTGTTTAGGGGTAATGAGGGTCATCTGGGACCAATGAGTCTCAGTAAGGTGTGTATATAACCAATAAGTTGTGTTTAAGAGTAATGATGGCCCAATAATGTGTGTTTAGGGGCAATGAGGGTCAGTTGGACCAATGAGTCCCTATAAGGTGTGTATATAACTAATAAGTTGTGCATAGGACCAAAAAGGTGTGTTTAGGGGCAATGAGGGACAGTTGGGACTAGTGAGTCTCAATAAGGTGTGTATATAACCAATAAGTTGTGTTTAGGACCATTGATGGACCAATAAGATGTGTTTAGACGCAATGAGGTTTAGTTGGGACCAATTAGTCACAATAAGGTGTGTATATAACCTATAAGTTGTGTTTAGGACCAATGATGGACCACTAAGGTGTGTTTAGGGGCAATGAGGGTCAGCTGGGACCAATGAGTCTTAGTAAGGTGTGTATATAACCAATAAGTTGTGTTTAAGAGTAATGATGGCCCAATAATGTGTGTTTAAGGGCAATGAGGGTCAGTTGGACCAATGAGTCCCTATAAGGTGTGTATATAACTAATAAGTTGTGCATAGGACCAAAAAGGTGTGTTTAGGGGCAATGAGGGACAGTTGGGACCAGTGAGTCTCAATAAGGTGTGTATATAACCAATAAGTTGTGTTTAAGACCATTGATGGACCAATAAGGTGTGTTTAGACGCAATGAGGGTTAGTTGGGACCAATTAGTCTCAATAAGGTGTGTATATAACCTATAAGTTGTGTTTAGGACCAAAGATTGCCCAATATAGTTTATTTAAGGGAAATGAAGGTCAGTTGGGACCAATGAGTCCCAATAAGGTGTGTATATAACCAATAAGTTGTGTTTAGGACCAATGATGGACCAAGAAGGTGTGTTAAGGGGCAATCAGCGTCAGTTGGGACCAATGAGTCTCAATAAGGTGTGTATATAACCAATAAATTGTGTTTAGGACCAATGATGGCCCAATAAGGTGTGCTTAGTACCAATGATGGCCCAATAAGTTGTGTTTAGTACCAACGATGGCCTTATAAGGTGTGTTTAGGGGCAATACGGGTCAGTTGGGACCAATGAGTCCCAATAAGGTGTGTATATAACCAATAAATTGTGTTTAGGACCAATGATAGACCAATAAGGTGTGTTTAGGGGCAATGAACCTCAATTGGGACCAATGAGTCTCAATAAGATGTGTATATAACCAATAAGTTGTTTTTAGGACCAATGATGGCCCAATAAGGTTTGTTTAGGGGAATGAGGGTTAGTTGGGACCAATGAGTCCAATAAGGTGTGTATATAACCAATAAGGTGTGTTTATAACCAATAATTTGGGTTTAGGACCAATGGTGGACCAATAAGGTGTGTTTAGGGGCAATGAGGGTCAGTTGGGAACAATGAGTCCCAATAAGGTGTGTATATAACTAATCAGTTCTGTTTAGGACCAATGATGAACTAATAAGGTACACACCTTATTGACACTAAACATACTAATAAGGTACACACTAATAAGGTATGTATATAACATATAAGTTGTGTTAAGGGCAATGAGGGTCAGTTGGGACCAATGAGTCCCAATAAGGTGTGTATATAACCAATAAGTTGTGTTTAGGACCATTGATGGACCAATAAGGTGTGTTTAGGTGCAATGGGTCAGTTGGGATCAATGAGTCTCAGTAAGGTGTCTATATAACCAATAAGTTGTGTTTAGTACCAATGATGGACCACTAAAGTGTGTTTAGGGGCAATGAGGGACAGTTGGGACCAGTGAGTCTCAATAAGGTGTGTATATAACCAATAAGTTGTGTTTAAGACCATTGATGGACCAATAAGGTGTGTTTAGACGCAATGAGGGTTAGTTGGGACCAATTAGTCTTAATAAGGTGTGTATATAACCTATAAGTTGTGTTTAGGACCAAAGATTGCCCAATATAGTTTATTTAAGGGAAATGAAGGTCAGTTGGGACCAATGAGTCCCAATAAGGTGTGTATATAACCAATAAATTGTGTTTAGGACAAATGATAGACCAATAAGGTGTGTTTAGGGGCAATGAGCCTCAATTGGGACCAATGAGTCTCAATAAGATGTGTATATAACCAATAAGTTGTTTTTAGGACCAATGATGGCCGAATAAGGTTTGTTTAGGGGAAATGAGGGTTAGTTGGGACCAATGAGTCCAATAAGGTGTGTATATAACCAATAAGGTGTGTTTATAACCAATAATTTGGGTTTAGGACCAATGGTGGACCAATAAGGTGTGTTTACGGGCAATGAGGGTCAGTTGGGAACAATGAGTCCCAATAAGGTGTGTATATAACTAATCAGTTCTGTTTAGGACCAATGATGAACTAATAAGGTACACACTAATAAGGTATGTATATAACATATAAGTTGTGTTAAGGGCAATGAGGGTCAGTTGGGACCAATGAGTCTCAATAAGGTATGTATATAACATATAAGTTGTGTTTAGGACCAATGATGGACCAATAAAGTATGTTTTCGGTCTATAAGGGTCAGTTGGGACCAATGAGTCTCAATAAGGTGTCTATATATCCAATAAGTTGTGTTTAGTACCAATGATGGCCCAAAAAGGTGTGTTTAGGGGCAATGAGAGTCAGTTGGGACCAATGAGTCTCAATAAGGTGTGTATATAACCAATAAATTGTGTTTAGGACCAATGATGGCCTAATAAGGTTTTTTTAGTACCAATGATGGCCAAATAAGTTGTGTATAGTACCAACGATGGCCTAATAAGGTGTGTTTAAGGGCAACGAGGATCAGATGGGACCAGTGAGTGCCAATAAGCTGTGTATATAACCAATAAGTTGGGTTTAGGACCAATAATGGACCAATAAGGTGTGTTTAGGGGCAATGAGGGTTAGTTGGGACCAATGAGTCACAATAAGGTGTGTATATATCCAATAAGTTGTGTTTAGTACCAATGATGGCCCAATAAGGTGTTTTTAGGGGCAATGAGGGTCAGTTGGGACCAATGAGTCTCAATAAGGTGTGTATATAACCAATAACTTGTGTTTAGGACCAATGATGGCCCAATAAGGTGTGTTTAGTACCAATGATGGCCCAAAAGGTGTGTTTAGTACCAACGATGGCCTAATAAGGTGTGTTTAGTGGCAATGTGGGTCAGTTGGGACTAACGAGTCCCAATAAGGTGTATATGTACCCAATAAGTTGTGTTTAGGACCTATGATAGACCAATAAGGTGTGTTTAGGGGCAATGAGCGTCGGTTGGGACCAATGAGTCTCAATAAGGTGTATAGATAACCAATAAGTTGCTTTTACGACTAATGATGGCCCAATAAGGTTTGTTAGGGGAAATGAGGGTCACTCGGGACCAATGAGTCCAATAAAGTGTGTATATAACCAATAAGTTGTGCATACGACCAAAAAGGTGTGTTTAGGGGCAATGAGGGTCAGTTCGGACCAGTGAGTCCCAATAAGGTGTGTATATAACCAATAAGTTGTGTTTAGGACCATTGATGGACCAATAAGGTGTGTTTAGGGGCAATGGGTCAGTTGGGATCAATGAGTCTCAGTAAGGTGTCTATATAACCAATAAGTTGTGTTTAGTACCAATGATGGACCACTAAGGTGTGTTTAGGGGTAATGAGGGTCATCTGGGACCAATGAGTCTCAGTAAGGTGTGTATATAACCAATAAGTTGTGTTTAAGAGTAATGATGGCCCAATAATGTGTGTTTAGGGGCAATGAGGGTCAGTTGGACCAATGAGTCCCTATAAGGTGTGTGTATATAACTAATAAGTTGTGCATAGGACCAAAAAGGTGTGTTTAGGGGCAATGAGGGACAGTTGGGACTAGTGAGTCTCAATAAGGTGTGTATATAACCAATAAGTTGTGTTTAGGACCATAGATGGACCAATAAGATGTGTTTAGACGCAATGAGGTTTAGTTGGGACCAATTAGTCACAATAAGGTGTGTATATAACCTATAAGTTGTGTTTAGGACTAATGATGGACCACTAAGGTGTGTTTAGGGGCAATGAGGGTCAGCTGGGACCAATGAGTCTTAGTAAGGTGTGTATATAACCAATAAGTTGTGTTTAAGAGTAATGATGGCCCAATAATGTGTGTTTAAGGGCAATGAGGGTCAGTTGGACCAATGAGTCCCTATAAGGTGTGTATATAACTAATAAGTTGTGCATAGGACCAAAAAGGTGTGTTTAGGGGCAATGAGGGACAGTTGGGACCAGTGAGTCTCAATAAGGTGTGTATATAACCAATAAGTTGTGTTTAAGACCATTGATGGACCAATAAGGTGTGTTTAGACGCAATGAGGGTTAGTTGGGACCAATTAGTCTCAATAAGGTGTGTATATAACCTATAAGTTGTGTTTAGGACCAAAGATTGCCCAATATAGTTTATTTAAGGGAAATGAAGGTCAGTTGGGACCAATGAGTCCCAATAAGGTGTGTATATAACCAATAAGTTGTGTTTAGGACCAATGATGGACCAAGAAGGTGTGTTAAGGGGCAATCAGCGTCAGTTGGGACCAATGAGTCTCAATAAGGTGTGTGTATATAACCAATAAATTGTGTTTAGGACCAATGATGGCCCAATAAGGTGTGCTTAGTACCAATGATGGCCCAATAAGTTGTGTTTAGTACCAACGATGGCCTTATAAGGTGTGTTTAGAGGCAATACGGGTCAGTTGGGACCAATGAGTCCCAATAAGGTGTGTATATAACCAATAAATTGTGTTTAGGACCAATGATAGACCAATAAGGTGTGTTTAGGGGCAATGAGCCTCAATTGGGACCAATGAGTCTCAATAAGATGTGTATATAACCAATAAGTTGTTTTTAGGACCAATGATGGCCCAATAAGGTTTGTTTAGGTGAATGAGGGTTAGTTGGGACCAATGAGTCCAATAAGGTGTGTATATAACCAATAAGGTGTGTTTATAACCAATAATTTGGGTTTAGGACCAATGGTGGACCAATAAGGTGTGTTTAGGGGCAATGAGGGTCAGTTGGGAACAATGAGTCCCAATAAGGTGTGTATATAACTAATCAGTTCTGTTTAGGACCAATGATGAACTAATAAGGTACACACCTTATTGACACTAAACATACTAATAAGGTATGTATATAACATATAAGTTGTGTTAAGGGCAATGAGGGTCAGTTGGGACCAATGAGTCCCAATAAGGTGTGTATATAACCAATAAGTTGTGTTTAGGACCATTGATGGACCAATAAGGTGTGTTTAGGTGCAATGGGTCAGTTGGGATCAATGAGTCTCAGTAAGGTGTCTATATAACCAATAAGTTGTGTTTAGTACCAATGATGGACCACTAAGGTGTGTTTAGGGGCAATGAGGGACAGTTGGGACCAGTGAGTCTCAATAAGGTGTGTATATAACCAATAAGTTGTGTTTAAGACCATTGATGGACCAATAAGGTGTGTTTAGACGCAATGAGGGTTAGTTGGGACCAATTAGTCTCAATAAGGTGTGTATATAACCTATAAGTTGTGTTTAGGACCAAAGATTGCCCAATATAGTTTATTTAAGGGAAATGAAGGTCAGTTGGGACCAATGAGTCCCAATAAGGTGTGTATATAACCAATAAATTGTGTTTAGGACCAATGATAGACCAATAAGGTGTGTTTAGGGGCAATGAGCCTCAATTGGGACCAATGAGTCTCAATAAGATGTGTATATAACCAATAAGTTGTTTTTAGGACCAATGATGGCCCAATAAGGTTTGTTTAGGGGAAATGAGGGTTAGTTGGGACCAATGAGTCCAATAAGGTGTGTATATAACCAATAAGGTGTGTTTATAACCAATAATTTGGGTTTAGGACCAATGGTGGACCAATAAGGTGTTTAGGGGCAATGAGGGTCAGTTGGGAACAATGAGTCCCAATAAGGTGTGTATATAACTAATCAGTTCTATTTAGGACCAATGATGAACTAATAAGATACACACCTTATTGACACTAAACATACTAATAAGGTACACACTAATAAGGTATGTATATAACATATAAGTTGTGTTAAGGGCAATGAGGGTCAGTTGGGACCAATGAGTCCCAATAAGGTGTGTATATAACCAATAAGTTGTGTTTAGGACCATTGATGGACCAATAAGGTGTGTTTAGGGGCAATGGGTCAGTTGGGATCAATGAGTCTCAGTAAGGTGTCTATATAACCAATAAGTTGTGTTTAGTACCAATGATGGACCACTAAGGTGTGTTTAGGGGCAATGAGGGACAGTTGGGACCAGTGAGTCTCAATAAGGTGTGTATATAACCAATAAGTTGTGTTTAAGACCATTGATGGACCAATAAGGTGTGTTTAGACGCAATGAGGGTTAGTTGGGACCAATTAGTCTCAATAAGGTGTGTATATAACCTATAAGTTGTGTTTAGGACCAAAAATTGCCCAATATAGTTTATTTAAGGGAAATGAAGGTCAGTTGGGACCAATGAGTCCCAATAAGGTGTGTATATAACCAATAAGTTGTGTTTAGGACCAATGATGGACCAAGAAGGTGTGTTAAGGGGCAATCAGCGTCAGTTGGGACCAATGAGTCTCAATAAGGTGTGTGTATATAACCAATAAATTGTGTTTAGGACCAATGATGGCCCAATAAGGTGTGCTTAGTACCAATGATGGCCCAATAAGTTGTGTTTAGTACCAACGATGGCCTTATAAGGTGTGTTTAGGGGCAATACGGGTCAGTTGGGACCAATGAGTCCCAATAAGGTGTGTATATAACCAATAAATTGTGTTTAGGACCAATGATAGACCAATAAGGTGTGTTTAGGGGCAATGAGCCTCAATTGGGACCAATGAGTCTCAATAAGATGTGTATATAACCAATAAGTTGTTTTTAGGACCAATGATGGCCCCTTAAGGTTTGTTTAAGGGAATGAGGGTTAGTTGGGACCAATGAGTCCAATAAGGTGTGTATATAACCAATAAGGTGTGTTTATAACCAATAATTTGGGTTTAGGACCAATGGTGGACCAATAAGGTGTGTTTAGGGGCAATGAGGGTCAGTTGGGAACAATGAGTCCCAATAAGGTGTGTATATAACTAATCAGTTCTGTTTAGGACCAATGATGAACTAATAAGGTACACACCTTATTGACACTAAACATACTAATAAGGTATGTATATAACATATAAGTTGTGTTAAGGGCAATGAGGGTCAGTTGGGACCAATGAGTCCCAATAAGGTGTGTATATAACCAATAAGTTGTGTTTAGGACCATTGATGGACCAATAAGGTGTGTTTAGGTGCAATGGGTCAGTTGGGATCAATGAGTCTCAGTAAGGTGTCTATATAACCAATAAGTTGTGTTTAGTACCAATGATGGACCACTAAGGTGTGTTTAGGGGCAATGAGGGACAGTTGGGACCAGTGAGTCTCAATAAGGTGTGTATATAACCAATAAGTTGTGTTTAAGACCATTGATGGACCAATAAGGTGTGTTTAGACGCAATGAGGGTTAGTTGGGACCAATTAGTCTCAATAAGGTGTGTATATAACCTATAAGTTGTGTTTAGGACCAAAGATTGCCCAATATAGTTTATTTAAGGGAAATGAAGGTCAGTTGGGACCAATGAGTCCCAATAAGGTGTGTATATAACCAATAAATTGTGTTTAGGACCAATGATAGACCAATAAGGTGTGTTTAGGGGCAATGAGCCTCAATTGGGACCAATGAGTCTCAATAAGATGTGTATATAACCAATAAGTTGTTTTTAGGACCAATGATGGCCCAATAAGGTTTGTTTAGGGGAAATGAGGGTTAGTTGGGACCAATGAGTCCAATAAGGTGTGTATATAACCAATAAGGTGTGTTTATAACCAATAATTTGGGTTTAGGACCAATGGTGGACCAATAAGGTGTTTAGGGGCAATGAGGGTCAGTTGGGAACAATGAGTCCCAATAAGGTGTGTATATAACTAATCAGTTCTGTTTAGGACCAATGATGAACTAATAAGATACACACCTTATTGACACTAAACATACTAATAAGGTACACACTAATAAGGTATGTATATAACATATAAGTTGTGTTAAGGGCAATGAGGGTCAGTTGGGACCAATGAGTCCCAATAAGGTGTGTATATAACCAATAAGTTGTGTTTAGGACCATTGATGGACCAATAAGGTGTGTTTAGGGGCAATGGGTCAGTTGGGATCAATGAGTCTCAGTAAGGTGTCTATATAACCAATAAGTTGTGTTTAGTACCAATGATGGACCACTAAGGTGTGTTTAGGGGCAATGAGGGACAGTTGGGACCAGTGAGTCTCAATAAGGTGTGTATATAACCAATAAGTTGTGTTTAAGACCATTGATGGACCAATAAGGTGTGTTTAGACGCAATGAGGGTTAGTTGGGACCAATTAGTCTCAATAAGGTGTGTATATAACCTATAAGTTGTGTTTAGGACCAAAGATTGCCCAATATAGTTTATTTAAGGGAAATGAAGGTCAGTTGGGACCAATGAGTCCCAATAAGGTGTGTATATAACCAATAAGTTGTGCTTAGGACCAATGATGGACCAAGAAGGTGTGTTAAGGGGCAATCAGCGTCAGTTGGGACCAATGAGTCTCAATAAGGTGTGTATATAACCAATAAATTGTGTTTAGGACCAATGATGGCCCAATAAGGTGTGCTTAGTACCAATGATGGCCCAATAAGTTGTGTTTAGTACCAACGATGGCCTAATAAGGTGTGTTTAGGGGCAATACGGGTCAGTTGGGACCAATGAGTCCCAATAAGGTGTGTATATAACCAATAAATTGTGTTTAGGACCAATGATAGACCAATAAGGTGTGTATAGGGGCAATGAGCCTCAATTGGGACCAATGAGTCTCAATAAGATGTGTATATAACCAATAAGTTGTTTTTAGGACCAATGATGGCCCAATAAGGTTTGTTTAGGGGAAATGAGGGTTAGTTGGGACCAATGAGTCCAATAAGGTGTGTATATAACCAATAAGGTGTGTTTATAACCAATAATTTGGGTTTAGGACCAATGGTGGACCAATAAGGTGTGTTTAGGGGCAATGAGGGTCAGTTGGGAACAATGAGTCCCAATAAGGTGTGTATATAACTAATCAGTTCTGTTTAGGACCAATGATGAACTAATAAGGTACACACCTTATTGACACTAAACATACTAATAAGGTATGTATATAACATATAAGTTGTGTTAAGGGCAATGAGGGTCAGTTGGGACCAATGAGTCCCAATAAGGTGTGTATATAACCAATAAGTTGTGTTTAGGACCATTGATGGACCAATAAGGTGTGTTTAGGTGCAATGGGTCAGTTGGGATCAATGAGTCTCAGTAAGGTGTCTATATAACCAATAAGTTGTGTTTAGTACCAATGATGGACCACTAAGGTGTGTTTAGGGGCAATGAGGGACAGTTGGGACCAGTGAGTCTCAATAAGGTGTGTATATAACCAATAAGTTGTGTTTAAGACCATTGATGGACCAATAAGGTGTGTTTAGACGCAATGAGGGTTAGTTGGGACCAATTAGTCTCAATAAGGTGTGTATATAACCTATAAGTTGTGTTTAGGACCAAAGATTGCCCAATATAGTTTATTTAAGGGAAATGAAGGTCAGTTGGGACCAATGAGTCCCAATAAGGTGTGTATATAACCAATAAATTGTGTTTAGGACCAATGATAGACCAATAAGGTGTGTTTAGGGGCAATGAGCCTCAATTGGGACCAATGAGTCTCAATAAGATGTGTATATAACCAATAAGTTGTTTTTAGGACCAATGATGGCCCAATAAGGTTTGTTTAGGGGAAATGAGGGTTAGTTGGGACCAATGAGTCCAATAAGGTGTGTATATAACCAATAAGGTGTGTTTATAACCAATAATTTGGGTTTAGGACCAATGGTGGACCAATAAGGTGTTTAGGGGCAATGAGGGTCAGTTGGGAACAATGAGTCCCAATAAGGTGTGTATATAACTAATCAGTTCTGTTTAGGACCAATGATGAACTAATAAGATACACACCTTATTGACACTAAACATACTAATAAGGTACACACTAATAAGGTATGTATATAACATATAAGTTGTGTTAAGGGCAATGAGGGTCAGTTGGGACCAATGAGTCCCAATAAGGTGTGTATATAACCAATAAGTTGTGTTTAGGACCATTGATGGACCAATAAGGTGTGTTTAGGGGCAATGGGTCAGTTGGGATCAATGAGTCTCAGTAAGGTGTCTATATAACCAATAAGTTGTGTTTAGTACCAATGATGGACCACTAAGGTGTGTTTAGGGGCAATGAGGGACAGTTGGGACCAGTGAGTCTCAATAAGGTGTGTATATAACCAATAAGTTGTGTTTAAGACCATTGATGGACCAATAAGGTGTGTTTAGACGCAATGAGGGTTAGTTGGGACCAATTAGTCTCAATAAGGTGTGTATATAACCTATAAGTTGTGTTTAGGACCAAAGATTGCCCAATATAGTTTATTTAAGGGAAATGAAGGTCAGTTGGGACCAATGAGTCCCAATAAGGTGTGTATATAACCAATAAGTTGTGCTTAGGACCAATGATGGACCAAGAAGGTGTGTTAAGGGGCAATCAGCGTCAGTTGGGACCAATGAGTCTCAATAAGGTGTGTATATAACCAATAAATTGTGTTTAGGACCAATGATGGCCCAATAAGGTGTGCTTAGTACCAATGATGGCCCAATAAGTTGTGTTTAGTACCAACGATGGCCTAATAAGGTGTGTTTAGGGGCAATACGGGTCAGTTGGGACCAATGAGTCCAATAAGGTGTGTATATAACCAATAAATTGTGTTTAGGACCAATGATAGACCAATAAGGTGTGTATAGGGGCAATGAGCCTCAATTGGGACCAATGAGTCTCAATAAGATGTGTATATAACCAATAAGTTGTTTTTAGGACCAATGATGGCCCAATAAGGTTTGTTTAGGGGAAATGAGGGTTAGTTGGGACCAATGAGTCCAATAAGGTGTGTATATAACCAATAAGGTGTGTTTATAACCAATAATTTGGGTTTAGGACCAATGGTGGACCAATAAGGTGTGTTTAGGGGCAATGAGGGTCAGTTGGGAACAATGAGTCCCAATAAGGTGTGTATATAACTAATCAGTTCTGTTTAGGACCAATGATGAACTAATAAGGTACACACCTTATTGACACTAAACATACTAATAAGGTACACACTAATAAGGTATGTATATAACATATAAGTTGTGTTAAGGGCAATGAGGGTCAGTTGGGACCAATGAGTCCCAATAAGTTGTGTTTAGGACCATTGATGGACCAATAAGGTGTGTTTAGGGGCAATGGGTCAGTTGGGACCAATGAGTCCCTATAAGGTGTGTATATAACTAATAAGTTGTGCATAGGACCAAAAAGGTGTGTTTAGGGGCAATGAGGGACAGTTGGGACAAGTGAGTCTCAATAAGGTGTGTATATAACCAATAAGTTGTGTTTAAGACCATTGATGGACCAATAAGGTGTGTTTAGACGCAATGAGGGTTAGTTGGGACCAATTAGTCTCAATAAGGTGTGTATATAACCTATAAGTTGTGTTTAGGACCAAAGATTGCCCAATATAGTTTATTTAAGGGAAATGAAGGTCAGTTGGGACCAATGAGTCCCAAAAAGGTGTGTATATAACCAATAAGTTGTGTTTAGGACCAATGATGGACCAAGAAGGTGTGTTAAGGGGCAATCAGCGTCAGTTGGGACCAATGAGTCTCAATAAGGTGTGTATATAACCAATAAATTGTGTTTAGGACCAATGATGGCCCAATAAGGTGTGCTTAGTACCAATGATGGCCCAATAAGTTGTGTTTAGTACCAACGATGGCCTAATAAGGTGTGTTTAGGGGCAATACGGGCCAGTTGGGACCAATGAGTCCCAATAAGGTGTGTATATAACCAATAAATTGTGTTTAGGACCAATGATAGACCAATAAGGTGTGTTTAGGGGCAATGAGCCTCAATTGGGACCAATGAGTCTCAATAAGATGTGTATATAACCAATAAGTTGTTTTTAGGACCAATGATGGCCCAATAAGGTTTGTTTAGGGGAAATGAGGGTTAGTTGGGACCAATGAGTCCAATAAGGTGTGTATATAACCAATAAGGTGTGTTTATAACCAATAATTTGGGTTTAGGACCAATGGTGGACCAATAAGGTGTGTTTACGGGCAATGAGGGTCAGTTGGGAACAATGAGTCCCAATAAGGTGTGTATATAACTAATCAGTTCTGTTTAGGACCAATGATGAACTAATAAGGTACACACTAATAAGGTATGTATATAACATATAAGTTGTGTTAAGGGCAATGAGGGTCAGTTGGGACCAATGAGTCTCAATAAGGTATGTATATAACATATAAGTTGTGTTTAGGACCAATGATGGACCAATAAAGTATGTTTTCGGTCTATAAGGGTCAGTTGGGACCAATGAGTCTCAATAAGGTGTGTATATATCCAATAAGTTGTGTTTAGTACCAATGATGGCCTAAAAAGGTGTGTTTAGGGGCAATGAGAGTCAGTTGGGACCAATGAGTCCCAATAAGGTGTGTATATAACCAATAAGTTGTGTTTAGGACCATTGATGGACCAATAAGGTGTGTTTAGGGGCAATGGGTCAGTTGGGATCAATGAGTCTCAGTAAGGTGTCTATATAACCAATAAGTTGTGTTTAGTACCAATGATGGACCACTAAGGTGTGTTTAGGGGCAATGAGGGTCAGCTGGGACCAATGAGTCTCAGTAAGGTGTGTATATAACCAATAAGTTGTGTTTAAGAGTAATGATGGCCCAATAATGTGTGTTTAGGGGCAATGAGGGTCAGTTAGACCAATGAGTCCCTATAAGGTGTGTATATAACTAATAAGTTGTGCATAGGACCAAAAAGGTGTGTTTAGGGGCAATGAGGGACAGTTGGGACCAGTGAGTCTCAATAAGGTGTGTATATAACCAATAAGTTGTGTTTAGGACCATTGATGGACCAATAAGGTGTGTTTAGACGCAATGAGGTTTAGTTGGGACCAATTAGTCTCAATAAGGTGTGTATATAACCTATAAGTTGTGTTTAGGACCAATGATGGACCACTAAGGTGTGTTTAGGGGCAATGAGGGTCAGCTGGGACCAATGAGTCTCAGTAAGGTGTGTATATAACCAATAAGTTGTGTTTAAGAGTAATGATGGCCCAATAATGTGTGTTTAAGGGCAATGAGGGTCAGTTGGACCAATGAGTCCCTATAAGGTGTGTATATAACTAATAAGTTGTGCATAGGACCAAAAAGGTGTGTTTAGGGGCAATGAGGGACAGTTGGGACCAGTGAGTCTCAATAAGGTGTGTATATAACCAATAAGTTGTGTTTAAGACCATTGATGGACCAATAAGGTGTGTTTAGACGCAATGAGGGTTAGTTGGGACCAATTAGTCTCAATAAGGTGTGTATATAACCTATAAGTTGTGTTTAGGACCAAAGATTGCCCAATATAGTTTATTTAAGGGAAATGAAGGTCAGTTGGGACCAATGAGTCCCAATAAGGTGTGTATATAACCAATAAGTTGTGTTTAGGACCAATGATGGACCAAGAAGGTGTGTTAAGGGGCAATCAGCGTCAGTTGGGACCAATGAGTCTCAATAAGGTGTGTATATAACCAATAAACTGTGTTTAGGACCAATGATGGCCCAATAAGGTGTGCTTAGTACCAATGATGGCCCAATAAGTTGTGTTTAGTACCAACGATGGCCTAATAAGGTGTGTTTAGGGGCAATACGGGTCAGTTGGGACCAATGAGTCCCAATAAGGTGTGTATATAACCAATAAATTGTGTTTAGGACCAATGATAGACCAATAAGGTGTGTTTAGGGGTAATGAGCCTCAATTGGGACTAATGAGTCTCAATAAGATGTGTATATAACCAATAAGTTGTTTTTAGGACCAATGATGGCCCAATAAGGTTTGTTTAGGGGAAATGAGGGTTAGTTGGGACCAATGAGTCCAATAAGGTGTGTATATAACCAATAAGGTGTGTTTATAACCAATAATTTGGGTTTAGGACCAATGGTGGACCAATAAGGTGTGTTTAGGGGCAATGAGGGTCAGTTGGGAACAATGAGTCCCAATAAGGTGTGTATATAACCAATAAGTTGTGTTTAGGACCATTGATGGACCAATAAGGTGTGTTTAGGGGCAATGGGTCAGTTGGGATCAATGAGTCTCAGTAAGGTGTCTATATAACCAATAAGTTGTGTTTAGTACCAATGATGGACCACTAAGGTGTGTTTAGGGGCAATGAGGGTCAGCTGGGACCAATGAGTCTCAGTAAGGTGTGTATATAACCAATAAGTTGTGTTTAAGAGTAATGATGGCCCAATAATGTGTGTTTAGGGGCAATGAGGGTCAGTTGGACCAATGAGTCCCTATAAGGTGTGTATATAACTAATAAGTTGTGCATAGGACCAAAAAGGTGTGTTTAGGGGCAATGAGGGACAGTTGGGACTAGTGAGTCTCAATAAGGTGTGTATATAACCAATAAGTTGTGTTTAGGACCATTGATGGACCAATAAGGTGTGTTTAGACGCAATGAGGTTTAGTTGGGACCAATTAGTCTCAATAAGGTGTGTATATAACCTATAAGTTGTGTTTAGGACCAATGATGGACCACTAAGGTGTGTTTAGGGGCAATGAGGGTCAGCTGGGACCAATGAGTCTCAGTAAGGTGTGTATATAACCAATAAGTTGTGTTTAAGAGTAATGATGGCCCAATAATGTGTGTTTAAGGGCAATGAGGGTCAGTTGGACCAATGAGTCCCTATAAGGTGTGTATATAACTAATAAGTTGTGCATAGGACCAAAAAGGTGTGTTTAGGGGCAATGAGGGACAGTTGGGACCAGTGAGTCTCAATAAGGTGTGTATATAACCAATAAGTTGTGTTTAGGACCATTGATGGACCAATAAGGTGTGTTTAGACGCAATGAGGGTTAGTTGGGACCAATTAGTCTCAATAAGGTGTGTATATAACCTATAAGTTGTGTTTAGGACCAATGATGGACCACTAAGGTGTGTTTAGGGGCAATGAGGGTCAGCTGGGACCAATGAGTCTCAGTAAGGTGTGTATATAACCAATAAGTTGTGTTTAAGAGTAATGATGGCCCAATAATGTGTGTTTAAGGGCAATGAGGGTCAGTTGGACCAATGAGTCCCTATAAGGTGTGTATATAACTAATAAGTTGTGCATAGGACCAAAAAGGTGTGTTTAGGGGCAATGAGGGACAGTTGGGACCAGTGAGTCTCAATAAGGTGTGTATATAACCAATAAGTTGTGTTTAAGACCATTGATGGACCAATAAGGTGTGTTTAGACGCAATGAGGGTTAGTTGGGACCAATTAGTCTCAATAAGGTGTGTATATAACCTATAAGTTGTGTTTAGGACCAAAGATTGCCCAATATAGTTTATTTAAGGGAAATGAAGGTCAGTTAGGACCAATGAGTCTCAATAAGGTGTGTATATAACCAATAAACTGTGTTTAGGACCAATGATGGCCCAATAAGGTGTGCTTAGTACCAATGATGGCCCAATAAGTTGTGTTTGGTACCAACGATGGCCTAATAAGGTGTGTTTAGGGGCAATACGGGTCAGTTGGGACCAATGATTCCCAATAAGGTGTGTATATAACCAATAAATTGTGTTTAGGACCAATGATAGACCAATAAGGTGTGTTTAGGGGCAATGAGCCTCAATTGGGACCAATGAGTCTCAATAAGATGTGTATATAACCAATAAGTTGTTTTTAGGACCAATGATGGCCCAATAAGGTTTGTTTAGGGGAAATAAGGGTTAGTTGGGACCAATGAGTCCAATAAGGTGTGTATATAACCAATAAGGTGTGTTTATAACCAATAATTTGGGTTTAGGACCAATGGTGGACCAATAAGGTGTGTTTAGGGGCAATGAGGGTCAGTTGGGAACAATGAGTCCCAATAAGGTGTGTATATAACTAATCAGTTCTGTTTAGGACCAATGATGAACTAATAAGGTACACACCTTATTGACACTAAACATACTAATAAGGTACACACTAATAAGGTATGTATATAACATATAAGTTGTGTTAAGGGCAATGAGGGTCAGTTGGGACCAATGAGTCCCAATAAGGTGTGTATATAACCAATAAGTTGTGTTTAGGACCATTGATGGACCAATAAGGTGTTTAGGGGCAATGGGTCAGTTGGGATCAATGAGTCTCAGTAAGGTGTCTATATAACCAATAAGTTGTGTTTAGTACCAATGATGGACCACTAAGGTGTGTTTAGGGGCAATGAGGGTCATCTGGGACCAATGAGTCTCAGTAAGGTGTGTATATAACCAATAAGTTGTGTTTAAGACCATTGATGGACCAATAAGGTGTGTTTAGACGCAATGAGGGTTAGTTGGGACCAATTAGTCTCAATAAGGTGTGTATATAACCTATAAGTTGTGTTTAGGACCAAAGATTGCCCAATATAGTTTATTTAAGGGAAATGAAGGTCAGTTGGGACCAATGAGTCCCAATAAGGTGTGTATATAACCAATAAGTTGTGTTTAGGACCAATGATGGACCAAGAAGGTGTGTTAAGGGGCAATCAGCGTCAGTTGGGACCAATGAGTCTCAATAAGGTGTGTATATAACCAATAAACTGTGTTTAGGACCAATGATGGCCCAATAAGGTGTGCTTAGTACCAATGATGGCCCAATAAGTTGTGTTTGGTACCAACGATGGCCTAATAAGGTGTGTTTAGGGGCAATACGGGTCAGTTGGGACCAATGAGTCCCAATAAGGTGTGTATATAACCAATAAATTGTGTTTAGGACCAATGATAGACCAATAAGGTGTGTTTAGGGGCAATGAGCCTCAATTGGGACCAATGAGTCTCAATAAGATGTGTATATAACCAATAAGTTGTTTTTAGGACCAATGATGGCCCAATAAGGTTTGTTTAGGGGAAATGAGGGTTAGTTGGGACCAATGAGTCCAATAAGGTGTGTATATAACCAATAAGGTGTGTTTATAACCAATAATTTGGGTTTAGGACCAATGGTGGACCAATAAGGTGTGTTTAGGGGCAATGAGGGTCAGTTGGGAATAATGAGTCCCAATAAGGTATGTATATAACTAATCAGTTCTGTTTAGGACCAATGATGAAATAATAAGGTACACACCTTATTGACACTAAACATACTAATAAGGTACACACTAATAAGGTATGTATATAACATATAAGTTGTGTTAAGGGCAATGAGGGTCAGTTGGGACCAATGAGTCCCAATAAGGTGTGTATATAACCAATAAGTTGTGTTTAGGACCATTGATGGACCAATAAGGTGTGTTTAGGGGCAATGGGTCAGTTGGGATCAATGAGTCTCAGTAAGGTGTCTATATAACCAATAAGTTGTGTTTAGTACCAATGATGGACCACTAAGGTGTGTTTAGGGGCAATGAGGGTCAGCTGGGACCAATGAGTCTCAGTAAGGTGTGTATATAACCAATAAGTTGTGTTTAAGAGTAATGATGGCCCAATAATGTGTGTTTAGGGGCAATGAGGGTCAGTTAGACGAATGAGTCCCTATAAGGTGTGTATATAACTAATAAGTTGTGCATAGGACCAAAAAGGTGTGTTTAGGGGCAATGAGGGACAGTTGGGACCAGTGAGTCTCAATAAGGTGTGTATATAACCAATAAGTTGTGTTTAGGACCATTGATGGACCAATAAGGTGTGTTTAGACGCAATGAGGTTTAGTTGGGACCAATTAGTCTCAATAAGGTGTGTATATAACCTATAAGTTGTGTTTAGGACCAATGATGGACCACTAAGATGTGTTTAGGGGCAATGAGGGTCAGCTGGGACCAATGAGTCTCAGTAAGGTGTGTATATAACCAATAAGTTGTGTTTAAGAGTAATGATGGCCCAATAATGTGTGTTTAAGGGCAATGAGGGTCAGTTGGACCAATGAGTCCCTATAAGGTGTGTATATAACTAATAAGTTGTGCATAGGACCAAAAAGGTGTGTTTAGGGGCAATGAGGGACAGTTGGGACCAGTGAGTCTCAATAAGGTGTGTATATAACCAATAAGTTGTGTTTAAGACCATTGATGGACCAATAAGGTGTGTTTAGACGCAATGAGGGTTAGTTGGGACCAATTAGTCTCAATAAGGTGTGTATATAACCTATAAGTTGTGTTTAGGACCAAAGATTGCCCAATATAGTTTATTTAAGGGAAATGAAGGTCAGTTGGGACCAATGAGTCCCAATAAGGTGTGTATATAACCAATAAGTTGTGTTTAGGACCAATGATGGACCAAGAAGGTGTGTTAAGGGGCAATCAGCGTCAGTTGGGACCAATGAGTCTCAATAAGGTGTGTATATAACCAATAAACTGTGTTTAGGACCAATGATGGCCCAATAAGGTGTGCTTAGTACCAATGATGGCCCAATAAGTTGTGTTTAGTACCAACGATGGCCTAATAAGGTGTGTTTAGGGGCAATACGGGTCAGTTGGGACCAATGAGTCCCAATAAGGTGTGTATATAACCAATAAATTGTGTTTAGGACCAATGATAGACCAATAAGGTGTGTTTAGGGGTAATGAGCCTCAATTGGGACTAATGAGTCTCAATAAGATGTGTATATAACCAATAAGTTGTTTTTAGGACCAATGATGGCCCAATAAGGTTTGTTTAGGGGAAATGAGGGTTAGTTGGGACCAATGAGTCCAATAAGGTGTGTATATAACCAATAAGGTGTGTTTATAACCAATAATTTGGGTTTAGGACCAATGGTGGACCAATAAGGTGTGTTTAGGGGCAATGAGGGTCAGTTGGGAACAATGAGTCCCAATAAGGTGTGTATATAACCAATAAGTTGTGTTTAGGACCATTGATGGACCAATAAGGTGTGTTTAGGGGCAATGGGTCAGTTGGGATCAATGAGTCTCAGTAAGGTGTCTATATAACCAATAAGTTGTGTTTAGTACCAATGATGGACCACTAAGGTGTGTTTAGGGGCAATGAGGGTCAGCTGGGACCAATGAGTCTCAGTAAGGTGTGTATATAACCAATAAGTTGTGTTTAAGAGTAATGATGGCCCAATAATGTGTGTTTAGGGGCAATGAGGGTCAGTTGGACCAATGAGTCCCTATAAGGTGTGTATATAACTAATAAGTTGTGCATAGGACCAAAAAGGTGTGTTTAGGGGCAATGAGGGACAGTTGGGACTAGTGAGTCTCAATAAGGTGTGTATATAACCAATAAGTTGTGTTTAGGACCATTGATGGACCAATAAGGTGTGTTTAGACGCAATGAGGTTTAGTTGGGACCAATTAGTCTCAATAAGGTGTGTATATAACCTATAAGTTGTGTTTAGGACCAATGATGGACCACTAAGGTGTGTTTAGGGGCAATGAGGGTCAGCTGGGACCAATGAGTCTCAGTAAGGTGTGTATATAACCAATAAGTTGTGTTTAAGAGTAATGATGGCCCAATAATGTGTGTTTAAGGGCAATGAGGGTCAGTTGGACCAATGAGTCCCTATAAGGTGTGTATATAACTAATAAGTTGTGCATAGGACCAAAAAGGTGTGTTTAGGGGCAATGAGGGACAGTTGGGACCAGTGAGTCTCAATAAGGTGTGTATATAACCAATAAGTTGTGTTTAGGACCATTGATGGACCAATAAGGTGTGTTTAGACGCAATGAGGTTTAGTTGGGACCAATTAGTCTCAATAAGGTGTGTATATAACCTATAAGTTGTGTTTAGGACCAATGATGGACCACTAAGGTGTGTTTAGGGGCAATGAGGGTCAGCTGGGACCAATGAGTCTCAGTAAGGTGTGTATATAACCAATAAGTTGTGTTTAAGAGTAATGATGGCCCAATAATGTGTGTTTAAGGGCAATGAGGGTCAGTTGGACCAATGAGTCCCTATAAGGTGTGTATATAACTAATAAGTTGTGCATAGGACCAAAAAGGTGTGTTTAGGGGCAATGAGGGACAGTTGGGACCAGTGAGTCTCAATAAGG